>CM062518.1:0-258212 GCA_031439585.1 Pterocarpus macrocarpus
TTTAGAATTGAAAATTATGATGGCAGTCTATACATATGATAATTTATCAAATTTATTAGAACCAGCTAAAGAGAGGTAGTTGGAGGTTGAAGCCATTACCACTACTGAGAGTGGGAGTTGAGCACACGGGACATTGACCGGGGACCACTATATTCCATAGTGAATTGTCGATTTACTTTTAGCTTTATGTTGTTCTCATTGAAAATCCAAGTTTCATCAGCAGGCTTTTCTCCTATGAGCTGTTTGAGGAGTCTATTTCTTGAGGAGTAGAGTACCTTCTTGGCATTAATCGTCCATTTTGTTATCGGATAGGTTTCTTGATGGAATTTAGCCGATTGCATTTTCATCCGACAAATTGAGAATAATTGATGTAGCAGTAAGTGATGATGATGTGTCATGATCGACCCCAGCATTGATGCACCACGTGCAGTTATTGGCGTTCTTTGGTCGTTGTAATTTCGTCAAAGGGACAAAAACCAAAAATTGTGGCGGCGAAGGTGAAGCAGCAGTAGGCGAGGTTAGGACAAAATATATATATATATAAATTTAAAAAATGATGAATTAGAGAATCGAACTGAAGACAATTATGTGAATGAATAAAAGACTGGACAACCAATAAACCACAGCGTATATTATGCGCAGTCTATACGTTTTAAAAGTATTGAATGAGCACTAGAATGCGGACAATGTTAACTTGAAATAAGGAAACCAATGTAGTATAAGCACATGAAAATTAATAACACAAATTGCGCAAAGGGGGAGGGGAGGGAGGAGAATTAAAAAAAAAGCATAATACAAAAATAAAAAAGTGGCAAAACATCTTCAAAGAGCATTTTTTCAGGCCAACAATGGCACCAACCGGCTACGCCAGTTGCGCCGCCAACGCTCTCGTCTGGGGCTTTCCGAAAAGGTATAATAATAGCCCATCCGACTCCCCAGTCAAAAGTTGTGCTCCTTTAAAGTTTTGTCGACCATTTGAGTCCCATATTTCATTCTCATGCATGGCTGCCTTTATAATCACTTCATTGGTAACTAAATAACCCCCCCTCACAGTACTCCGCCGTCCTCGCCAAAAACATCAAGATTGAAAAATTGATCACTATTCAAAGGCAAGATGTCGCTAGGCAATGCAAATATCCTAATAAGGTGTACTCAAAACATGGGTTTGTGCTCCTTTTTTTGACTCAACAGCGCAGCATACAATTCATTGACCAACACTCACCCTCTCTCCCAACAACTCGTTAAGTGTTGGATACTCCGTATAGAATAGATGTCGAAACAATCTTTCGTCATCATCACAAATCTTATACACTAGCAAATTGAAGTTATTCCTTGGGAAGCTGAGATCGAGGTGGTCAACTTCCTTTGAGATCACTTAAGTGTCCCTTTTTGGAGGGAGCAATAGAGGTCACACTTCCTATAAAGGGCACTTTAAAAGTCGATGCCCAAAGGTTGAAGCCACATGTTGATGAGAGCCATGACAATAGTGTGAGCTCGATTTTGCATGTTTTACAATTTCAATTTTGCCTGCACCATAGGGCGATTCTTGCAGTATAACGCAAGCCCGTTTAGGCATCAGGATATAAGACTGACTGTGCTGCAGCTGCTTTGCAGCCCAAACATAAACGCACACACCTTTTCTTCACTCCTTCACACACCTAAACACTAACCCTCACATTTCCACTCAATTTCCTCCACCCAAACCCACTCCTCACCTCAAAATCGCCCCTTACCCATCACATTCTCACTTACTTCACCACCATACCCACTGGCTCCTCCCTTTTAAACCCTAACTCGCAGATTTTGGGCGTTTTTGGATAACAGACCAAATCATCACCATTCTTGGAGGGAGTTGCTTCCTTTGAGTTGTTCATACTCATCCATACTTGGTTTACATCTTCGTACTCTCTCATTTTTAATTTTTGGTGTTGCATGTGAGACCTACATTGCCATAATTAATTCTTACCTTGAATTGGCCATGAATAACATGTGCTTTTGGTTGTGGTGGACTGAGTTGATGTTGTTTCATTTGAATAAATGCATTTACTTGAGCCAGTTATGATTATTGCTGCTATATTATGTTCTTGGCATGAGTCATGAATGCTTGGTTTTGATTTGAAGTAGGTGGGTGTTTATGCACATTTAATTTAGGATAGTTGAGTTTTCAGTTGGGAGTGGGAGCTTTACTTGACATTGACCACATTTGAGTCTGCTTAGATCCAAGTTCTTATTGATTTTTCTTAGAGTCCTTGCCTATGCTATATTGTGTTCGATGGTTTGTTAGCATTTGGACTATGGATTTTTAATTTTGTCTGACTATGCCAATAAGTAAGTTAAGGGTTGTTATCTTGGAGTGAGTGTTCTTGATGACATAACTACTGCTAACCAGGTTACCTTTGGATTTTTAGTTGTTTTATTTTTGTTTTCAAGACCATGGCATCCTGAAAGAGAACCAAGATAATCGGTGCCTTATCTTCTTCCCAAACTTCTCAACCTACTGTAGGTGGGGCATGGACATACTATGACATTCCATCTACCGGGCTTAAGCATCTGATGAACAAATATTTGAACCCGACAGCAAGAGTGTAGGCCTAGATCATGTTCTCTAGCCTTATGCCTAATTAGCATACTCATTTTATCACAACGGAAATGTGCATCCTGCTATACTGTCTTATTACTTAGGGGGAGTTAGTCTAGGGCAGTCGATCAAGGACCAGGTGATGACCATTCCAACCAGCAATTATTCACTGCTCTATCCCTCACTGATCACTACATTGGTATTGCACGCTAGTGTTGTTGTAGATCCTATAGAGTGCATGGTTGACAAAGGCTCGAAGGTCACTGACGTTAGCTTCTCTGTGATATTGAACAAAGCGACTTGAAGGACTCGGAGGACCAGACGAGTAGAGAGACAGGGTGATGCACTAGCACCCCAGCCATAGGGCAAAGGCACTACACCTCGGCCTTCATGGCTTTAGCTATCCCTAGAGTTTCTGCAACAGATTCCACTTCTACCTCCTACAAACCTAGAGCTGGAATGTCTCACCAAAGAATGAATTCAGACTTAGCACCTTGCGTTACGCTGCACTGTCGCAGAAAAAAGAAGTTCAAAATTTTGTGTTGCGCTATAACGCGACCTTGCATGCTATAGTGTGCTGCTATTTCGTCAATCTCTCATTCAAAGCAGCTTCTGTAAAGTTTGAGTGCTGTGCTACAATGCAACCACCATGCTATAATGTGACATCATTCTTACTCATTGCATTAGGACCACCCTTGCATTATAGCACAACCTTGTCCGTAGCAAATACATGGCTCGTGCTCGTGCTGAATTTTTTTAAAAAAAGGGCGATTTGCACAATATAATAAGCAACACTTTAGATCAAAAATAGATCCCCATACACTTTCCAAGATAGAAGACTTCTCCAGAGTGATTGAAAGCGAAGATTCAAGGATTCTAGAGCAGCTCAAATAACATTACTTATGAATTAATGTTAATCTTGTTTCTATCTCAATTGCTTAGTGTTTTTGTTTGTGCTTAATGCTTTTGAGTGATTGGCCACCATTCAATTGATTTGTTGGTTTGTAATAACTAGAGATAGGGTTTGTAAGCAAAACTTCTTAACATAAACACTGTGAGGTTAGCAAAAACTAGAGATAGACAAATACGATTCATGCAATCAACATAGGAACCCATAGAGCTTCAACCTTTGTGTTAAGAGATTATGCAATCAGTTTAGGAATAAATTAAGGGGAACCGACTGTGAGTCAATGAAGATAGGACTGATTAACAGCAATGATGGAGGGTAATGTTGAATGTGCTGCCTTATAGCATGTCAAAAAACTGGGCAAGAGCCATAAAAACTTGAAAAAAGCCAACATGACCATGTCCAGTTTTATTGGGGGAAGTATTTTGGCATTAGGATTCCTTATTGCCAAGCTCACAATAGGATCAAGGACATGTAGTTTTGCTAGGCAAAGAATAGATCCATGCCAATCAATACATGCCTTCTATACTCCTTTTATACTCCACAAGCAACTTTAGTTTTGGAATGGAGATTAGGTTGAAATAGCGAAGGTTGATCCCTTCCCATTCACAACCGATGTGAGAATATAGGATGCTATGCTATACTCTCCAAAGATTGAGTTGATCTCTTGGCCGGAAGATACTACTCTAGATTCTATCAAATCATTTGGCTTATCATTAGATGGATTCAAGGTCAGAATCGAGGCCGATGGATAGCCTAACAAAAGTGACAACGATGGAGTCTGAGGAACAAATTCTATAAGAAGCTTTGCAATAGCAAACTTGTTACTTTGCTGAGTCTAGAATTCAGAAAGGGATTGTTGAAACACAGTTAGTCGAGAGAGGCTTTGCAGATGAAGAAGACGAGGAAAAACAACAAATGTAGAGTGAAGTAGCCATAGCAGGGAAGAAGTCGAGTTTCAAGTCCAAGATCCCTTGGTGAAATTCAACTGGGGACAGACGAAGAACCAAGGATAACAAAGGTTAGTGGTCTGCTACCAAAGGAAAGCCGAGATCACATAGTCCAATTGATTAGAAGGTATTGGGATTGTTTTGCCTGGGATTACCATGAAATGCTAGGCTTATCTCGTAAAACCAATAGAGCATGGGCTACATATCAAAGAGGGATATAAGCCACACAAGCAACTTGCAAAAACATTCAACCCAAAACTCTTGTCGATGATAAAAGGGGAAATTGAAAGGCTACTTAAAGCAGGGTTGATTAGAACAGCTCGATATGTGAATTGGTTGTCAAATATAGTCCCTATAATTAAGAAAATGGGCAAGTTAGGATTTGCATAGATTTTAGGAACTTGAATTTAGCTACGCCCAAAGATGAGTATATAATGCCCATAGCTGATATGCTAGTTGATGCAATGGCTAATAATTGAATATTGATCTTTATGGATGGATATTCGGGCTATAATCAAATTTATCTAGCCAAAGAAGATATTCATAAAATAGCATTTCACTGCCCAGGATCCAGTGGGATTTTTGAGCAGGTTGTTATGCCATTCGAATTAAAGAATATAGGTGCAACCTATCAAAGGGCAATGAAATTAATATTCCATAATCTAATATGGAAGTGTGTATTGATGATTTTATGGTTAGGTCAGCCGATATCTCATAGCATTTGGCTGATTTAGAATAGGCTTTCATAAGGATGTAGCAACATTCCTTGATAATGAATCCGGCTAATTATGCTTTTGGGGTTTTGGTTGGAAACTTCTTAGGCTTCCTGGTTCACCGCCAAGGCATAGAAGTAGATAAGAATAAATTAAAGGTCGTGTTGGAAGCCAAACCTCCTACGAACAAGAAAGAATTACAAAGCCTAATTGGCAAAGTAAACTTTTTGAGGAGGTTCATAGCCAATTCGGCTGGCAAGATGAAAGCTTTTTTACCTTTATTACTGTTAAAAGCAGCTAAAGATGACATCTGGGGCGAAGAGTAACAAAAGGCCTTTGATCAGATCAAAGAATGCCTTGCGAATCCTCTAGTACTCACACCACCAGCTTTTGGTAGGCCTTTAAAACTTTATATATCGGGCATTGATGATTCTATTAGTAGTTTACTAGCTCAAGATGGCACGAAAAGAGATATATATTATTTGAGTAGGTTGCTCAATGATGCTCAAACAAGATACTCAGACAAGATATACACCAATTGAAAAATTGTGTCTGTCCTTGTTCCATGCTTGCACCAAGCTGGAGTACTATTTGCTGCCAAGAGAAGTCTTGGTAATGTGTATAATAAATAATGTAAAATACCTGCTGAATCAGCTAGTCCTATAGGGGAGACTTATAAAATGAACTATAAAGCTTAATGCTTCCTTTAAAAGCTGTTAAAGGCCAAGCTCTAGTCAATTTTGTGGCAGAGCACCCATGTGTCGATATTTATAATCCATTATCATTTAGTCAAGGGTATTGTGATCACTAGGCCTAATGGAGTCAAAAGTAAATACATGTGCTCTCTAGACTTGCAATGCTCTAACAACCAAGTTGAATACCAAACCTTTTATTATCGGCTTGAGAATATTGTTGTCCATTGAAGGTAAAGTGATCAAAATTCTAGGAGAATCCCAGCTTGTGATCAAACAATTAATAGGCGAATATAAATACAATAATCCTACTTTAATGGACTTGTTGAATTTGGCTCCTTCATTGCTACAACAGTTTGTTGAGGTGATAGTCTTTCATGTTCCTCAAAATAACAATGAAGTGGCCAATGAATTGGCCTAACATGCTTCTAGGTTTTGGCTACGATTAGATGAAGTAAACATCATAGACATAGCCGAGACACATCTGGAGTAGAATAAAGATTGGAAATTTGGGCTTAAATAATATATGAGTAACCCTTCATCAAAGGCTGGGCTGAGTATAGATTGAAGCAAAAAGCTTTAAAGTATGTGTTGGTTGATGATGAATTGTTCAAAAGGAGCCAAGAAGAATTATTGCTAAAATGTGTACATGATGCTGAAGCCAAGAGAATCATGCATGAGATGTATGGAGGCATTTGCGCATCACACAAGTCAGGCCCAAAGATAAGATGGCTAATACATAGGTATGGATATTATTGGCCTACCATTGCAGTCGATTGTGTTGCTTATGCTAAAGGATGTGAAGCTTGGAAAATGCATTAACCACTCTAAAAGGTGCCAGCGGAGGAACTACATGCAATTGTAAAATGTTGGCCATTTAGGGGCTGGGCTATGTACATAATCGGCAAGATTCATCCTCCATCATCCAAATGTCATGTGTTTATTATAGTAGCCACTGATTATTTTACTACATAGGTAAACGTGACACAAGCTGATATGATTAGGTTCATTAGAACTTGATATGATTCAGGGGGAAAGTTTAGTGTTGTGATTGATTTTTGTTTGTTTTTAATCAGAAATGGATATAGACGCCACACTCAAGAGAAGATGGGAAGGTGAGTGATAAGTCTAGTTTTGATCGCCACAAGTTGCCTTGATAAGATCAGATTTAGTCCTTTGCCCACGAACAAAAGGGAAGTTCTCACAAGTGGGAGAAAACTAAAAAAAAAAGTCTATTCATAAGCTGTCTTGTGTTTGTACATTGAGTTCCTATTTGTAATCTGAAAGTTACTGCACATTGAGTTGCAGCCACTACACATTCCACTAAATAGTAACTCCCAATAACATTGAAAACACAAGTAACTGGCCCATTATCTATCATAATTGCCTAGGAACTCTTAAAAACTTGAAACTGACTTGGAAAACAGCTGAAGAGCTTCTGAAATTGGAGACATTAAAAGGTGCACGAAAACTACAAGAAAATAAGACAAATTACACCTAATTAAAACTAATTATTCCAGCCCAATCTGATTGCAACTTGATCACTTGAATTGGGCTTTATCTTGGGTCTTCAAGTGACTTCTACATGTTGGACTTGGCTATTCTTCAAGCTGAATAAGATTGGTCCATTTTGGAAGCTCATGCTCAATTGGATTGCTCTTGGTCTTTGCTTCCTTGACTAGGCCTTGCAAAGCTTCTTTTAGCCTTTTTGCTCTAGCTCTGGTCATTGGGCCATCCATGCCTTGTAATTGATCTTGAACATTATTGGCCTTGATTGAATTCTCATCAGAACTCAAAGCATATACCGGTTTGTAGTTCCTGAAACCATTACTATGGATCAGGGTATTATGTTTATCAGGGAGAAAATGAGGGCTTTTGGCTAACAATTCAGCTTTCAGTTAGTCAATACTAATAAAGTCTTGATCGACATGACAAAAAAGATAGTGGAAGATAAACTGAGAAGGTGGCATGAAGTCTTGTCTGAGGTCTTATGGGCCTACAAAAACTCCCAGAATAATGCCACTAGTTTGACTCCTTATCGGTTAACATATGGGTAAGATGCCATATTACCTCTAGAATTAGCTGTGAGACCATTCAGGGTAGCAAAACAACACAAACTATAGCTAGAGGAATATTCACAGGCTATGTTTCAAGAGTTAGAATCAACTGATGAAGATAGATTGATGGCTTTGGAAAACGTCCAAGCTAATAAAGCTAAGGTATAAAAAATGTATAATAAGAGGGTTAGGCTGAAACATTTTGGCGAGGGTGATCTAGTGTGGAAGGTGATATTACCTATCAAAACTAGAACTCCTAAATTCGGCAAGTGGTCACCCACTCAGGAAGGCCCCTTTATTGTTACACAAGCTGTGTATAGTGGTGCATATAAACTATCTACTCTTGAAGGGGAAGAATTAGCAAGAAGAATTAATGGGAAATATCTAAAGAAATATTATCCCATGATGGGAGATTCCATTATTGTTCAAAAAGAGTAAAGAGTCAACCACAAGCCAATTGAGTAGCTATGGGGAATACATTCCAAAAAGAAACCTAAGCAATTCAGGTTATGATTCCGAAGGTTTGTCAGAATGGTCATCCATGACAAGAGCCTCTGTTGGATTGCTCTGACCAACTTTGCCAGGTTGAACTATCCCAGACTAGTCTTCACCTTCATCATTACAAGTACTTGTAGAGCTGGGGCTGGATCACCCTCAAGATCAGTAGCTGAAGCCTACAATTAGGCTTGCTCGAGGGAGACAGAGGCTATGATTATGTCACTCAGCATTGTGGCCATTATCACATCAGTAGCTTTCTTCTCAGCCAAGGCTAATGAGTTTTGTAACATCTCAAAGAGCAGTACGCTTGACTAGTATTGTTAATCGATTTATTCCGATGCATTATAAATGTATGTATGAGTAATCATCATCAAAATACATCTATTATGGTTAGACGAATTTGAGTTTCTTTATAGAAAAATTTTATGTAGATAATTAGCAATGTTTTGCTAGTTTAAGAGAAATTGGTTGAATTGTGGTATTTGGTGGTGTAAGAACCAAATCGGTGAGAATCTATACTATAGGATGATATGAGTATTAGTTGAAACCTTAGAATATTTGGCTAGCAACTAGCCACCTCACCCATGTTTGTTGGCTAGATCATGGCCACATGTTATGAGAATAAACAAAAATTAAAATTCCATTGAAGTCCACCAATCACATTCTTTTTCCATTCTTCCAACTTAGGCCACAAGCCACAAAAATTTTCCTCCCTTGCCCTAGAAAATTTTGGCCACCACCTTTAAACCAACACCCTCCATTTCTTTCTTCTATTTCATTCCTTTCTCCATCCTCTCCATAACCACCCAAGCTTCTAAGTAAGTCTTGCCTTCCTCTTCTCAAAATTTTCACTTTTTCCTTATGTTCCCTCAAGAAACCTCAACATAACCTCATAATCTTTCTATCTTTTAATCATATAGCTTCAGCCCCCAAGGAGACTAAGAGAAGCCATCACCATCTTGGAGCTTTATTGAAGGAAAACCACTAGGAAGCTCCAAATTTCAAGCTATAACTTTTTGAGATAGGATTTCTTAGATTAATGGACTTCTATGGATTATATAGCTGATAAGATTTCTTATGTCATCTTTTCTTTGATAATTTTTTATGTTAATATAACTTGTTTTGAGTGATTTAAGAAACGAATCATTAGTTTAAATTGAAGAGTTTATCAAAAGACTAAAAGACAATACAAACAAACATGTTGAGAGGAAACCCTAGGATAACCATCCATATAGCAAGCGATGTTTCTTTAACTATTGGTATCAAATTTGAGTATTTTAGATAAAACTAGACTTCCTGAGCTTTCCAATCATATAAATTATAGATCCATTAGATTTAAAATGAGAGAGTTATGATTTTTAGAAGTTAACGGTTGAATCCACTCACTATCTTGACTAGTATGTGTTTTGAAGGGCATAACTTGCCCTATACAACTTCAAATTGAGTGCAACCAATTTTGTTAGAAAAGGCTGAATGGGCTTTTTGGGCTCAGGCTTAGGCTTAGGCTTGGTTGTGTCAACAATAATGTCTTTCATGTTTTGGACGCTCTTTCTGCAACTTCCACTTGGTATGAGGGTTTTAAGGTTTAGGGTGGTAAAAGTCTCCGAAAGCTCTTGACTTGCACTGCAATGACTTCACCCACCCACTCACCATTAACACATAGATAATCATGTCATAAAAATTTCAGACTTATATCTTAAGTACATTGATTCTAGTAATTCACTAAAGTTGACCTATGCCCTGTTCAAGATGACACATATAACTATTCTATGTTTCGATATATAAGCCATTTACTAGTCCAAGTCCCCTTTCTCAGCCAACAACTCCTCTATTGAAACCAGAATCATTAAATCCTTTAATCCCCTTTTCAGATTTTATTCCTTTTGTCGAATTACAATTCGAGCACCCAATAGATGCCCCCCAAATTCTTGTTTCATTGATTTCACTCCTCTATTGAATAAGACTAGACAAGTATTTTTAATCTCTCCGTATTCTTCATATGCCATGTGATATATATAATCATGAGATTACAATTGTCAAGAAATGTCAAACCATTCTTGAGAATTGTAGGACTGTCAATTTGTTGCCATCTCAACCACTCTAAGATTTAACTGTCCAAGATCATCCGAGTTTGCCTCTCTCTTTGGCATATAAATTTCCATCTTCTTTCCAATTCATCACCATTAGCTCTTATACAACCCCCAATCTTGCATCCTTTTTTTTTTTTTAAATCTTTTCTCACCAAATCTTTCCTATTTCCACCCCTAAATACTTTAGTCAATCCAAAATCCTCTTGTTCACCTATCAAAATGTCTTAGCAAACTAATTTAGACTCTTCATCTTCCAACTCGAAGGTAAACTTGCCACTAGCCGTCGAACTGGACTCTAAGTAGAATGAGACCAACACTCAACAGGTACATATACATTTTTCTTGGGGTTATCATATTCTAGGATACTTAGGACAAGTTTCCCATTTTGATCAGTCTGTCGATCATCATTCTCTCTTTTCGAATCTCATCAATACTAAGACTGATGAAATCATAGCCATTTTTAGAGAAAAGATACCCATAATTACTTTACCAAGAAACATATACTATTTAGAGCTGCACCATTCAACCTGACCGATAAGGGCCTAGATTAGGTTTAAAAAGTCTAGGACACTAAAGGTGCCTTCTGTAAACAAATAGGGATCTTCGACTTGAGTTAACTAAGTTCAAATTAGACATAATACTCCCATGTTGTGGTCATCTTCCTACTATTGGAGCAAGACTACGAAGAATCTTCACTTTAGTTATGATATGATATGGCAAGTGCTTCCCTTTTTGACCTAGCAGTCATGATGGGTCTCCAACCCACTAGAGAACTCCAAAATCCCTCAGTCTTTCCTTCTAGAGAACATGACATCAATTATGACGACTTCCCATATAATAAAGTTATAGAGAATTATTTTGACTCTTTAACCACTGTGGTTTTTGCATTGGAACATGTTGCTTTTCTCATCCTTGGCTAAATGCCTTTGTTTTTTATACCATCTCCCTACAAGTTTGCAAAGTCTTTGCCCTACAAGCTTGCTTGTTTCATGAAGGAGTCAAGTTCTCTTTCAACAAGCCCCTTCTTACTCACTTTTATGATTTGGTAGCTAATGCTTTCGAATCTTTACAAGCTATCAAAGATACTACCAATGTTGGATGTCCACTATGGATTCTTCAACTTTGGCTCTATGTCCTATTGGAGAAATGCTTGGTTATCAATCCATGCCAAGCAATATATGACATTCCAACCACAAGGGTATTCAACTCAACTACTTTGTATTCCTTCCTTTGAGAAAAAATTATACTTTCCTCAAATTTTTCTACAATATGAAACTTAATACCAAACGTACTAGATTCTTCCCTTATGCTTCTTGACAAGTGGCACCTTCTATGTTAACTTGCCCAATGGTTTTGACAGACGAGGAAGGACACGAAGAGCTAAATGATATATGGTCCAACCTTCTTTCTTTTCAAATATTCATTGAAGTGTTTGCCAAGAAGCTCTTCTATACGATTGTTAGCACATCTTCCCAATACTATGTCTCGATAGATGGGATTCATCCATGGTCTTCCCTCACCTATTATTACTAGAGTATCTAGACAGTATGTCAACATTTACATGTCAAACACTAAGTCTTAACTAGTATTGGAGTAGAAAAATTCTCAATGTAGACAAAGTTTTCAACCTTGTAATTGCATATCAGCCACTTCAACTATTGCTACTTTCAAGCAATGGTGGTCAAACTACTATAGCTCCATTTTTGTCTCTTGGGACACTATATTAACAAGCATGATTAATGATCTTGTCTCCAAAGACCAAAAGATGTGGTCTTTGAAGGGCTTAGTGAGACGGTTTGGTTATGGTGGTGGTGGACAAAGGAAAAAGAAGATGAAGAAGAATGAAGAAGGTGTAGAGAGAAGATGGAGAATGAGAGACTTAGAGAGAATAGAAGCTGAAAAATGAAAAGTGAATGTGTGTGTGTGTGTGTGTGTGTTGTTAGCCATAGGTTATCTTGGGGTGGGGGTGATATTTTTGTGTTATTTTGTGTTAATTAGTGATTAGGGGGACAAATAGGATGATGGGAAGACAAAACATGGTCAAAATCTTACATAAAGCACTCTTGTCTTGTACTTTTTGCTTTAATGACATCACTTTTTACTTCATTACCTAGTTGACCTAATTTGTATTTTGATGATATGACTAAGTACTCTTGCAACTTAATTAACATGATTAAGCAAGGATTAGTGATTAACTCATGTGATCATGATTAACAAAAATTAATCTTGTGATTTAGCTTAATTATCCTTAATTGAGCTTGATTAAGCTAGTTATATGTGATTAGTGCTTATTGGAGCTATTAGGGGTTTGGCTTACTTAATTAGTGATTCTCTAATATTAATTAACCATGCTCTTAAATTTTCTCCTCATAATCACTTCGTTAATCCCTCAATTAAGCTTTAATCTCATAATTTCTCATTAAGTGCCTAATTACTCAAGATTACTAAGATAATTTAGTATGACAGGAAATTGAGGATGTTACATTTCTCCTCACTATGAAAAAGAATTTTGCCCTCAAAATTTGTTACTTATAAATAGGTCAGGAAATTTGTTCTCCATCTTGCACTCTCGCTCCTACATATATTCTTTCATATTTCCTTTACCCTTAAGCCCCTTGACCAATGGTATGGTTTCATTCCTCAGTTATTTTACCCTATGATCCACGATTCGAGATGGCAATAGATTGAAGGTTAAGTCCTCTTTTAACTATACAATTTTGGGCTCAAGTAGATGACTAGAATCAGAATAGTATTTTCTCAATTTAGGCACATGAAAGGTTTGACAAGTTCGAAGGTAAGACCATTTGATAAGCAACTGACCCGATACCTTTGAGGATTTGAAAAAGGCTAGGAAAATGGGGGCTTAACCTTTTGACCTTCATGGCTCTACTTATACTCATCGTATGAGTGATTTTCAGGAATACGTATTCTCATTCTTGGAACTCTAAAAACTTTTTCCTCTTATCTACATAACTCTTTTGATGGCTCTGAGTTGTGAGGATTCTGTCCCTAATGCTCCTTATTTGCTTAGTGGTCTACCTCACAAGATTAGGCCCTAACAAACTATGCTCACCCAATTCAATCCAACACAGAGAGGATTGATACTTTTTCCCATACAAGGCTTCATAAAGTGCCATACCAATACTCGCACGATGACTATTGTTATAGACAGACTAAATCAAAGGTAGGTACTTGTCCCAACTTCCTTGATTATCCAACACGCAGGCTTTCAACATATCCTCCAGAGTTTAGATAGTCTTCTCCGACTACCCGTCCATCTGGGGGTGATAAGCTGTACTTAGGCAAAGCCTCATCCTAAATGACTTTTGAAATGCTCCCCAAAATCTAGAGGTAAACCTTGGGTCCCTATCCAAGATTATGGTTGAGGGTACACTATGCAACCTTACTATTTCTTGGACATACAGTTGGGCTAACTTCTCTAAAGGATAAGTAGCTCGAATGGGCAAAAAGTGAGCAGACTTGGTTAATCTGTCAACAATTACCTATATCGCATCAAAACTAGCTTGCATTTGAGGTTAACCCATGACGAAGTCTTTGGAGATACTTTCCCATTTCCATTCAAGGATTTCCAATGGCTGCAACATGCCGGAGGCTTTTTGGTGCTCGATATTTACCTTTTGGTAGACTAAACACTTACTCACTAACTCAAAAATGTCTCTCTTCAATCCCGGCCACCAAAACATCTTCTTAACATCTTGATACATCTTCGTTACTCTAGGGTGTATGGTGAAATGGCTCTTATGAGCCTACTCCAAGATCCTTCTTTAGAGGTCACTACTCGCAGGTAGACAAATTCTCCTTTTGAATGTCCATAATCCATCCGTGCCTCGAGCGAAACCCTTCAGCTTTCCTTCTTCCACTAACGCTATGGTTTTCAGGAAATCCTCTCCCTCTTTTTGGGCTTGAGCAATTTGACTCTTGAAATCACTCACCCTAAGCTGATTCAATCTTAAGCTATGGGGGATTGATTGATTGGATCTTTATATATTTATTTTCTCTCATATTTAGTTCATTTGGCATAAAGCCTCTTTTCCCTCAAGATTCCCAACACAGCCTTCAAATGCTCTTCATATTCCTCCTTTGTTCTTGAATATATGAGAATATCATCTATTAAAACAACCACAAACTTATCCATGTAGGGTTTAAAAATTTTGTTCATATAATTCATAAAAACAATAGGGGCATTAGTTAGACCAAATGATATCACTGTAAACTCATAATGCCCATACCTTGTCCTAAAAGCTATCTTAGGTATATCCTCCTCTTTTACTCTTATATGATAATATCCGGATCTCAAATCAATCTTTAAGAACATAGCTGCAACTCATAGTTGATCTATGAGGTCATTTATCCTAGGCAAGGGATACTTGTTCTTAACAATCACCATATTGAACTTCCTATAATCTACACATAGCCTCATACTCCCATCTTTTTTCTTTATGAACAACACTAGGGCTCCCCAAGGTGGGGGACTAGGTCTTGCAAACTTCTTCTCTAATAGTTCTTCCAACTAACCTTTTAACTTTGACAACTCCATTAGGGAAATCCTATAGGTGCTATAGAGATTAGCCCCATTCTTGGTACCAACTCTATAAAAAACTCAATGTCCCTTTCTGGGGAAAACTTGGGTATATAATCAGAAAATAAATTTGCGTATTCCCTAACTACAGGGATCTCATCCAATACCTGCTCGAGTTCCATATCACTTGCCATAAGAATAGCATATCCTTCATCAGACTCAATACTGCTTATTTTAATGGAATTTAAGAACAAATAGATAGGTTCAACAGGCTTAATGGGTACAGGAGGAAGCACAATAGATTTCTCAGAATAATTTATCATAGCATGGTTAGCTGAAAGCCAATCCATGCTTAGAATCAAGTCTAAACCAAACAAAGGCAAACAAATCAAATTTGCTATGAAAGACCTACCATCGATTTGGAAATGACAATTCAAACAATAATGAGAAGTCTTATCTGGTTTCCCAGTAGGGGTAGAAACTATCAACATGCAAGGTAATTCAGACATAGACAATCGTAATCTATCTACGCAATCATGAGAAATAAAGGAATGCATAGCTCTAGAATCATATAGCATAGTTAAGGTTCTACATTTAACCTCGCACTTACCTTAGATCAGATCATCGGACTGAGTAGCTTCCTCAGCATTGAGGGTGAAAACTCTTCATTAATGCTGGGGCATGGTGGCAGTTGGTGACAACTTGACGATTCAATCCTTAGCTATATGCTTAGGCTATCCACAATGGAAACAAAAGTTTCGTCCTGCTAAGTTGGGTCGTCCTCCATGATTCTTCTCGCATTTGGGGCAGCTAGGAATCACTACTTGCTTTGGCAATTAACCACTCGTGCCTCTTCCAAACTGCGGCTGTCTCTTGCAGTAGGATTGTACCTAGTCCTTTGGTATTTGGAAACCATCCTTTTCCCAAAAAGCATCTTTTTTTGGTGTAATGTATTTACCATAGAGTGCAGCCTTGAACACTTCCTAGGTAATAGGGGTCTAGGAGTCCTCAATCATCCTTCTAGCATTGGCCCACCTGGCTTCAGCATTAGCCTCTAGCATGTAGGTAGCAAATGTTACTTTCCATAGCCCGTGCAACCCAACACAGAGAATGTCCCTTCCAATGCCTCGATCCATCCCTCACCTTTCTTAGGGTTGAAGTCTCCTTGGACAGCTGGTGGGTTAGTCTTGAAAAACTTAGTGAACTTTAGGCATTCTGGGTCAGCCTTAGTTCCTGCCATTCCTCCTAATGCTTAGTTAGCTACAATAACTTGTCCCCTTGTAGCTGAAACCAGCGTAGGAGAAACATTCATCACATTTGCCATACCTAAGGTGGCAGATTCGCCTCACAACCTATGATGCCTGTTAGAAGCCATCCGTTCCTGGACACACAAACAAAGATATTGAGTTAATCAAACTCAATACCGAGCTAAGTGTGGCAGTAGCTAATCACATTCACAACCAGGTAGCCATGCCAACCGAACTCTGATATCTTACCCCTATGGTAAGATCCATGGCGTGATTTCTGACAAATGATAGAATATGCTTAGAAGCATAGCCAGTCCATCCCTAGGCTCTACAAGGATGAACTACTCTGATACCAAAATGTAACACCTAATAAGACCATACTATGTTTAAGTTATTTCATGACATTACTAGTTGTTAATCTGAACTAGCGGAAGTTCTTATAGATGAAATTAGCATAATATATGAAAATAGCATGTAATGTTTTTTTCCTTCTTGTAAAACTTTTATCCTTGAAAACTGAGCCTTTAAGCACTTGTTTGCATACGTATGGACATTGCTCTTCATATCATGGAGTTACTAGAAAGACTTATGACAGTATATAAAAAAATCATAACACAATACCTTAAGACAATGACATAATCATAGATAATCAAAAGTCATAATCACACTTAATAATTATCACATATGTAGTAGGTCAAATTAAGTAGCATGACTTTCTACAAGCTCTTAATTACACATAAACTGCGCAACTAGGGCTCTTAAGAAACTCTCTTGATCCTTCTTAGTTAGGTGAAGTAACATGGCAGCTCCTCATCTTATCCAACTAGGTATCATCGAAAGTGCTACCATGGATGCCATCAGCTCTATCTGAAAATGACATAGAAATGTCGGAGTGAGAAATACAACATTTCGCAGTAGGATCTCGACTAGACTATTAATGTGTCATCGTCATCATCCCATTCACTTCAAGTTTAATTATAAAAGCAGTGAGCATGCATAGATTCCATTTTTAAAGGGTTTGAGAACACAGGTTCTCGACGCAGGTTTCTTTTAATCTTCCTCATATAAACATAATATAAAGAAACTCAAAGCTACAATATAAGAGCATATACATTAAAGAATAGTATAAACATTCATGACCATACAAATGAGAGAATAAAGATGCATGCATATTCATGTAACTTCTTAGACAAGACAAGAGTCTTTTTTTAACTATACTTTCATATTTAGCACGTGCTTAACATTCTTTACTTTTCCTTTGAAATAGACTACTTTTGGACATGAGTTCATTCCATGATTATTGTCACGCAGTACTAAACCAAATCAGACTAAGCTGATAATAGTTACCTCTAAGTTGAAGGGTCCTCCATGTCACCCTTACCCTTTCCCATAGAGGTTCTTTGAGTCTTTGTGGATCACTGTCTCTCACTTTCCTTACCGAAGTGATTGAAGGGTCATATCCTATTCTTTCTTTTCTTTTATTATGACCACATCTTACATGCATTGCAATCATTGACAAAACATATGTGGACATGCAATGGTATAACTAAGTCCAAAATTTTGAAGGAAATCCGACAGCATGACTGCTAGACCAAAGCTTCCCCAAAATGCTAAACATGAACTTTCAACCAACATCCCATTATATCCATCTCATATCATCATATCAATCATTCAATCATGAGACAATGCTCAATCAAACTTGTCATACATCTTGCCAAATGGCATCATACATTCATACCCTAAAGGGTGTTCATAGCTGTGTTATTCTTTTGTGAAAAGTTTTATGAGCCATCATATGATTTCCTATGTTTTCACATGAGAGAATCACATAGTTAAAATGAATGTGTATGTAGTCTTTTAGCTACTCAATGCTTGAGTAAAGTTACTCTTTACTTAGGTACATATCTTATGGAATACTTGTTCAAGCTAACTAAGTTAGGTAATTATTTCCTCTCCTTGAGATAGTGCACTTAGTGATTCTTAGGTTTATGATATGCTCAGAGGCCCTAATCATACTTCTGCTCCCAAGGATTTCGAGATCCTCTAGTCCTTAGGTCATGGCAACGCATAACTACGCTCATGAACCCAACAACACCATGTTCACCAATCACCAAGGGATAGTTTTTATTTCAACAAGTTATAAGATTCAAACTTTAGTAATTAGACTAGCAAGATTTCACCTTTATGATTATAAAGTTTTATCCTTTATGAAAGTATGAGTCTCTAAAATTATTTTCTTATATTGAAGATTCAATCTTTGTAAGAAAATGATACAAGATGCTAGCTTTTTGATTTAAAAGTTTTATTCTTTAAGAAAGTTGACACTTTTAATGATTTTAAGACCATCAAGATTCCAACTTTTTGATTCAAAGTTGTCTTAAAGTCTAAAAGATTCTTTCTTTATGAAATAATGTTACAAGGCATTAGCTTTAGAATTAGAAAGTCTTATTCTTTATAAAAGTTAACACTATGCATTATTTTGACTCAAGATACAAACTTTATAAATTAAAAGTTGCAAGTCATCACTTTTATGACTAATAAGTGACATTCTTGAAAAAAGCTTAGACATTTTCATCTCAAGTTCAACCTTTGCAAGATTAAAATACAAATCTACAACTTTGTAACTAAAGGTTACTTTCTTGATTAAAGTTTGGGACTTATGAAAGGTCTTGTACTCAAAATTCTATTTTTTTAAGACATGAAGTGACAAGTTCTCATTTTTATGACTTAAAAAGCTTCGTGTTCCATAAAGCTTAAACTTTTACACATATTCTTGTCTTCAAGAAAGACAAAATAAAACTTTATTTTTAAGGTTGCAAGGAATTAGCTTTTTGAAGTTTTATGCATCAAGAATATTCTTAGTCTTATCAAATTAAGAGAAAGTGATAAAGATGACAACTTTCCAATCATAAGCATCATCATAAGAAAATAAGCAATTTTCAAACCAAACACCGCCAAGAACATCTTTCTTTTGCAATAACTCACAAGAATCATCAAGATCTCATGCATTTAGAAAGAAAATAGAAACTTTAAACCATTCAAGAAAGGAACTTTCAAATAATCAAGAACAACTCATGAATATATTTTGCTAAAAAGGGAAACTTTGGCTCATGAAGATCATGAGGGTTTTTCTCAAGCTTTCACTTGAAGATCTTAGTCATGGTAGGAACCAAGCTTCAAGCTTTCTTGAGTAAATAAAAAAGAAGAGTAGAGATCACTAACAAGAGCCAAAAGGTGGCGTCTTGAAGGAGAAGAAGAAGATGAAGAAGACTCCTCCTTTGGTAATGGTGGTGGTAGCTTTTGAATGAGGAAGGAGATAACTCTTGAGTTCTTGATGAAATGGAGTTTGTAGTGTGTAGATATTGTCTCCAAAGACCGAAAGATGTTGTCTTTGAAGGGCTTAGTGAGAAGGTTTGGCTATGGTGGTGGTGACGAAAGAAAGAAGAAGATGAAGAAGAATGAAGAAAGTGTTGAGAATAGATAGAGAATGAGAAACTTAGAGAGGGAATAGAAGTTGAAAAATAAAAAGTGAATGTGTGTGTGTGTTTGTGTGTTGTTGGTCATCAGTGATTAACTCATGTGATCATGATTAACAAAAATAAATCTTGCAATTAAGTTTAATTATCTTTAATTAAACTCGATTAAGCTAGTTATGTGTGATTTGTGCTTAATTAAGCTACTAAGAGTTTGACTTGCTTAATTAGAGATTCTCTAAGCTTAATTAAGTATTCTCTTAATTTTTCTCTACATAATTACCTCATAATCGCTTTGTTAATCCCTTAATTAAGCGTTAATCTCATAATTTCTCATTAAGTGCCTAACTACTTAGGGTTACTGAGGTAAATTAGCACGGTAGAAAATTGGGGATGTTACATTTCTTCTCATCTTTAAAATGAATTTTGCCCTCATAATTCGTTACCTGTAAATAGGTCGGGAAATTCATTCTTCATCTCGAACTCTCGCTCCTACGTATACTCTTCCATATTTCCTTTAACCCAAGGCCCTTTAACCAATGGTGCGATCTTGTTCCTCAACTGTTTTACCCTATGATCCACAATCTGAGTTGGGAGTAGATTGAAGGTTAAGTCCTCCTTTAACTGTACACTTTTGAGCTCAAGTAGACGACTAGAATTAGAATGGTATTTTCTCAATTGAGGCACGTGAAAGATATCATGGAGGTTTGACAATTCAGAGGTTAGGCCATTTGATAAGCAACTGACCCGACATGTTCGAGAATTTGAAAAAGGCCAAGAAAATAGGGGCTTAACCTTTTGACCTTCATGGCTCAACCTATACCCATTGTAGGAGTGATTTTTAGGAATACAGGTTCTCCTTCTTGGAACTTTAAAGGCTTTCTTCTCTTGTCTGCATAACTTTTTTGATAGCTCTAAGCTGTAAGGATTCTGTCCCTAATCCTCCTCATTTATTTTGTGGTTTGCCTCACAAGATCAGGTCCTAGCAAACTTTGCTTACCCGATTCAAACCAATACAGAGGGGATTGACACTTCTTCCCATACAAGGCTTCATAAAGTGCCATACTGATAAGTGACATTTTGATACATTGATTAACCCTCATATTTAGTTACTTGGACCTCTTTTGTGCTTAATTGATCTATATTAGACACATTCTATGAGTTTGGACTCTAATTGGGCTTAATTGTATTTTTCAGTATTATTACAAATTTATATTATTTCTGCATTTTGAGCATATCTTGAGTTGTTGACCACTAAAAATTACAAATTTTATATTATAGGAAAGCTGAAAGAAAGATATACAACTTTGATGAAGAACTCAGAAACTAATTCAGATGTCTATTAGGACAAATTGGGCCACGAACTCAGAATAGGGCTGTTGCACTGGAACCTGAGCAGTGTTCACTAATTGGGCCATAACTTGAGTCGTAGATATTGGATTGAGGTGAAACTAATGCAATTTGAAAGCTAAGATATAAAGCTTCAATTCATATGAAGAACACTCCAAAATAATGACATCTTGATGGACTTATTGGCTGTTGAATTTGACTGACGTGAATAAAGGTACAACCTAGACATGCTACAAAGATTGGGCCATAACTCCCTCATTTCAAGTCCAAATTAAGCAAATTGGATGTCCACTTAAAGCTAAGAGGTAGAGGATTAATTTAAGCTTAAGGAAAATGTTGGATATTGTAATACCCTCCCAAGTACAGTACTATGCTTAAGTCATAGCACCACACCCTGGAGTTGTTACTGTTACCTAAGCGGACCTTATCTGACAGCAACTTCGGCCGTCTTTGGAACTTCTTGAACTTTCTGGAGACAACACGGAAAAATAGGAATGAGAATTACAAATTCTTAGTACGATTCTCTTATTATCATACATAATGTCATCATTGTCATCTCCAGTTTGCTTCGATTTATTATGAAAAAGGAGATCATGTCATACGGCTGTTTAATTTTATAGATCGAAAATATACTGTCCGAAGCAAAGTTTATTTTACTCATACACTTGTCATTTGGGAAAGCCTACACAAAATTAATTCCTGAATAATACCATGGATAATAACTGCAATATATTAAAGTACACATAGCATCAGTATACTGGGAACATAACATCTGCACATAACTTTACTTGTACTTGAATTTATGCATATACATAAAATTTACTTTTCTTTCATCCAACACACCTACGCGTTACGTATCGCCATCCCTAGGGTGCTTGCATCTGCCTACACTTGAGGGTTACGTATCACCGTCCTCAAGTGTAGCATCATACCACATTCCAGATTATGATCGCCATGTCATAGCCCATCAGAGCGTGATCGCCATGTCACGTTCCTTAGGAATATGGGATCTTCATGCTATATTCCAGAGTATGATCACCATGTCATGCCCCATCGGAGCATGATCGCCATGTCACGTTCCTTAGGAATATAGACTCATCATTATATCTTTACATGCCACATTCCAGAGTATGATCGCCATGTCATACCCCGTCGGAGCGTGATCGCCATGTCACGTTCCTTAGGAATATGGGACCTTCATTCGGTACTTACACTAGCTGGGTCGATGCCATGCCTGATGTGAGTGGGGTACTTGCATATGCTTCATGATTTATTTTCATATACCTCATAACTCATATCACATTTAAATTCATCCTTGCATATAAACATTCCTAGTTTCATAGACTTTTGCCATAAGTTCGCCAGCATAACGGATCAGGTTCGTTTTTCCATGAATAGTGCCAGCTCTCACGAACAATTCAGTCATAGCAATATAATCAATCTAACATATCTATCAATGTAAAACTTGTAAATTCTCAGCTCAAACCTTATATATTCGCTAACACTTGTGAAACCGTCAATTTGATCATCTCTGCCAATTCTATTCGGTTCTGCCCGAATTTTGTATAATCCACCTTTACCTCTATTCAACTCATTTAAACCTAAATTTTGGATCGTAGCTCTATATATCTACTTTCTAACTTCTTTGGTCCCATATCATTTTGATCCATATAACTCAAGATATTCAAATCTTGCCTCAACCTATTCAGTCACTAACCTGAATTACACTCCTAGAAGTATAAATTCACTAAAAATCGAAACTAAGCTCAAATCATACGAAATTGGTGTCATATTAAAACTAATAGGACAACCTTTTATTTGCAATAAGTTTCATTCCATTTTCTTTAGTATAGCTCGAGTTATAAGTCCTAAAATTCTACCTTTCTGAACTACTCTATTTTGGCTCAGTTTGGGCATAGGGTAACTTCCTCGAACCACTGGGATCAATTGGGGTCATAACAAACTCAGAATTTCATATTGGGAGGTTCCCCTATGTGTAAGCTTTCTAATAAAGTTAGTTTCACTAAATTTGGAGTTGTGTAGGGTGAGTTATACCCTCCTCAAGTCACCCTACCTGGATGAAAGTCCTGATACCTAGATCAAATTTCAAAAATTCATATCTCTCTCAATACTAATCCAATCACCTCATATTATATATGTATGGAAAGCTCTGAATGTCTAATTTAATCTAAAAATGGTCTCATCTATTTTAACCAGCTATAGGCGGAGCCGTATACTCCGCCGTATGGACTACTGTGGAGCTCACTTAGACAGCATCTCAATCCTTCACTCCTCCTAGTTTTCTTCCTCTAAACTTAATTTAAACTCAAGATTTCATTTTAATCCAACCATATACATCCAATATATCATCAAATACATGAAGAAGAGTACAATTTAATATAGCCATAGTGCAAGGAATTCAAGAACAGAAGTAGAATCCTACCTCTTTGGAGCGTGATTTGAGCTAAGTGTTGAAGCTTGAATTGATAGAACCTTGTCAAGCTTGAAGGAGTGATGGAGTTGGAGAAGAGAAAAAGAGAGCTGAACAAGGGAGAAGGTAGCGTAGAAATGGGGCTGAAGGAAAAAAAGAATGAGTTATATATATAAGCTTGAGGCGGTGGTAGGCTTTGTGAGTTTTGATTGGTTGAAATTGTGTAGGTGAAGCTCAGCCATGTCTCCCTCTTTTGTGGCAATTTGCTCTCCACGTCACCTAAAAGTGGAACTCGCTACCATGGCATCTGAAAATGACATCGGAACTCGTGCTCTCCTTCAAATCGGAACTCGTGCCCATCTATCCAAAGCTTATATTAAATCGGAACTCGGAAACCTTGCTGTTTTAGTCAAAACTTGAAAGCAAAGTTGGATGTGAAACCAAACACTTAAACCCAGAAGTCGGGGACATCAGGTGAACTTGAATCGATTCTAAGCATAACACCGAAGGTCGGGAATCAAAACATTATCTTATGTTCCAGGAAATCGGATCTTATGGAATCTCGGAACTCCCATTCAAACTCGTGAACACCAACGGAAATGGAAATCTCTTGGGAATAATCTCGGAGATCGGAACTCGTGTATGACTTGGAAATCAACTCAATGATCCGAACTCGTGTCCATTCTAGTTGAGTTCAACTCTAAGGCCGGAGCTCGTTACATTCAACTCGGAGGTCGGCACTTGTACCATTGTGTTAAACTATCAATTCAGAGGTCGGAAACCATGTATACTATTCGAACATGAAGTATGAGGTCGGAACTCGCGTACATTTGCTTGAAACTTGGAATAAATTATGATATCGAAAATCGGGTCCGTTTCTTTGAGACATGAAGTCGGATGTCGGGAATCACGTGGATTCGAAGGTTAAGTCGGAAGTCGGGAAATTATTGCCAGATGAAGTTGGAATTTATGCTGAAATTCGAGGACGAACTCGGAAGTCGGAAATAATCCATTTTATGTAAAATTTGAAGATGAAGTCGGAAATCATGGGGACTCGAAGGTGAAGTCGGAACTCGGAACTCGGGATGTTACATTACTACCCTCCTTAAAAAGAATTTTGTCCTCAAAATTCCGTGGCTAAGAATGGTTGAGGAGAAATCTGTTATCCTACAGAGGCACTCCTTCTCGCGGTGTTTCTTGCGGATAGCTATGAGGTGCTATCTCAATAAGTACAAAGGATCTATAAGAAGTATGTTGGTACCCGGGTTTGTCTAGTTTTTATGACGCCCTGAACCAGTATCTAATTTATTGGAGACTTTTCTCATCTTCTTTATTTTTGTGCCCAATTTCTTTGCTTTGTAGTAGCCATTAAACTTTTTGTTGTGCGTACTTAAGACTCCAAATATCAATTTATGAAGATTCACAGTTTTAAAAAGCTACCAGCTGTCCCTATGTTCGACGTCAGCAGGTCATGATTTCGACGACAATATTAAAGTATTTACCTCAATAACACCCTACATATAATACTCTGACCTAATTCTGAGTTCCTCAAAAGGATACTTACCTCCTTTATCACTTCGGGCAGCCTTATGAGTTCTACTGTTATCACTTATAGCAATAGTTAACTTCGATATGTGGTAGTCATAGTAACTATATTCGGTTTTGGGAAGCTAGTTTCACCAATTTAAGAATTTCTACTTACGTGATCACCCTTGATCATATGTAGAAGCTTTTTCTGGTAAATCCCACTTGTAGGGTCACACTCTCCCTTAGATCTTGAATGGTGACCTTGACCTATAATTATCCCTCGCAATAACGTTCTAATTATGTTATTTAGCATGGTTGCTTACTTCTGTCTACTAGCTCCCGAATAACTTGGGTCATGCTCCCTTGCTTTACTACAGTTAACATATGACAACAAGTCATGAGATTATGCTGGGAAATTTCCTTGTGAAATCTTCTTAAAGTTGCGGCCCAGCCTGAGTTATCGGATACCAAAGGTTACAAGTAGAGTCCAACTATTCTCGGCATTCTCGATCGACTACACTACTAGTTTAGATGCACGACCCTTATGAAGGCTCAAAAAAGTTCTCCTTTGGAATTATAGGTAGGAGCTTCGTCTTAGAATTTCTTTTTCTTTATAAGCTTTATTTCGTATCTCAATGCGTGTTAGAAAGGTCTCAGATTGTCTTTTCTATGAAAACTCTTAGTGCTCCTCATGAGTTTATTTCCTCAAACAGGATCAACTCGATGGGGAAAAGAGGAAATAGCAGCTTTGCTTCCATATTGATTTGCAAGGATCCTACC
Organism: Pterocarpus macrocarpus; assembly: GCA_031439585.1. Taxonomy (NCBI): domain Eukaryota; kingdom Viridiplantae; phylum Streptophyta; class Magnoliopsida; order Fabales; family Fabaceae; genus Pterocarpus; species Pterocarpus macrocarpus. The sequence goes on from CM062518.1 coordinate 25,834, forward strand.
TTGCCTATCCTCTTTATCTTAATAACACGGGGGTTCCTCATTTGATGTGTTGATATCTATCCCCCCCTGAGTCTTTTAATGCTAACTTAAGAAGTCTTGCAGTTCCCAAAGTTATCGTCCTCATCAGTGGTTAGCCTCCATACAATGCATATCAGCCTTAGTGGTCAAATTCTATATCACTCTCATTACTAAACTTTTTTTTTTTTTACTATTTATCGCAATATCTTGTACCCAGGTACGACTTCCCAATGTGAGACAAAGAATTAATAGTCTTGTCTCCTTGTTGGGTTACAACTCTAAGACTTCCCAGAAGGTCACCCATATCAGTATTACTCTTTCTCAAGCATGCTTAGCCATAGGGTACTAATGGGGTTTGGTACTTTAGCGCTACTATGCGCGTATCTAATCTAGCTTTGAGTATGAAGACTTAACGGAGTACCCCCGATCTTGTACTGTAACTTTAACCAACATGGGACATATTTCCAAATCTTTTAATTTCATATTGGTGCAGCCCCCATTCCTGTTTAGGGTGCATCGGGTTGGTTGCGCTTTTTACTGGTGAAAAGACCACCTAATTTATTACCTAGTACAATCTCTCGCTTGTACCATAATTTCATACTGATTAATAGGCCACTCGAAAATCAAGACTGCCTCTTCCTCTCTCTTGTAATGTCCTATTATTTGTGTAGAAGCTTATTCCTTATTCTGGTTTGTCCCTAATTCTCGCCATGGCTCCTTCGGGGTGTCGCCTCCTCCATATTTATAGTGAAAACCCTTCCTGAACATTGCGATTTAGGAGTCGGTGGTTGGTTGTCAGGGCATTCTCGGATCATATGTCCTGGCTTGCCACATCTGAAACACACATACCATCTAACCAGGCAAGGCTTATTTCCGTGATTCTTCCCACACTTTGAACATCGTTGTTTGACCACTGATTCTTGTAGCTGCTTGCCTACATATTCACTAATATGAAATTGCTTCTTTGGTGGTGAGGCATATTCGAGTTTCTGGTTTTTAGGTGCTGGCCTTTTTCCATAAACATCAGATAGGGCAATCTCTAATTTCTTATTGTAGCCTTCCACAAGTCTGCACTTATTTACCAAAGTAGGAAAATCCTTGATCTCCATAGGGCTTATTGTTGCAAGGATATCTTCCTTTAATCCGCCTTCAAATTTGACACACTTCCATGCCTCATCTGGATTCCACTGATAGATGGTGGAAAATTTACAGAGTTCTTCGAACTTAGCAATATATTCTGAAACACTCATGTTTCCTTGTTGAAGCTTCATAAACTCCAATTCCTTAGCATTTCACACCGATGCAGGGAAATATTTCTGATAGAATGCCTCTTTGAATATGTCCCAGGTGATACCAACTTGGGATTCTGCCAACAGCCTTATTGCACTGTTCCACCAAAACTCGGCGTCTGCTTCCAACATATACGTGGCAAAGGCCACTTTCTGTTGATTAGTGCAGGCCAAGATAGAAAAGACCTTCTCCATTGCCTTGACCCATTCCTTGGCTTTATCTAGGTCGAAAGCTCCTCGGAAGTTAGGTGGATTCGCTTTCCTGACCTCAGCAAATTTAAGATAGTCCAGGTCTGCTCTTAGGCCATGTGGATTTCCTCCATAGCCAGCCTTAGGCCGCCTACCCCACTGGTCCATCATCTGATGAGCGGCAGCAGCCTGTTCCCGCATTGCCTGAGCCATTTCATGCATCGTATCCATAAAATTAGCAGGATCTTCTGGAATGGGTACAGTTTGTAGCCTACCACGCCCCTTGGAAGCCATTAGTTCCTAGTCACACACAATAAAGCATTGAGTTGATCAGGCTCAACAATAAGTTAAGTGTGACAGCAACTAATAACAATCACAGTTAGGCAGTCATGCATATCTAGTTTCCTATATCTTATCTAAGCGGAAAAGGTTTGTCGCATGACATTTTCTAAGGATTCCAGAGTGTACTGGAAACGTAGTCAATCCAAATCCTTAGGTCTGGGGAGGATCGAACTGCTCTGATACCAAAAATGTAACATTCTCCCAAGTACAGTACTATGCTTAAGTCATAGCACCACACCTTGGAGTTGTTACTGTTACCTAAGCGGACCTTATCTGACAGCAACTTCGGCCGTCTTTGGAACTTCTTGAACTTTCTGGAGACAACACGGAAAAATAGGAGTGAGAATTACAAATTATCAGTACGATTCTCTGATTATCATACATAATGTCATCATTGTCATCTCTAATTTGCTTCGGTTTATTATGAAAAAGGTGATCATGTCATACGGCTGTTTAATTTTATAGTTCGAAAATATACTGTCCGAAGCAAAGTTTATTTTACTCATACACTTGTCATTTGGGAAAGCCTACACAAAATTAACTCCTGAATAATACCATGAATAATAACTGCAACATATTAAAGTACACATAGCATCAGTATACTGGGAATATAATATCTACACATAACTTTACTTATACTTGAATTTATGCATATACATAAAATTTACTTTTCTTTCATCCAACACACCTACGCGTTAAGTATCGCCATCTCTAGGGTGCTTGCATCTGCCTATACTTGAGCGTTACGTATCGCCGTCCTCAAGTGTAGCATCATACCACATTCCAGAGTATGATCGCCATGTCATACCCCATCAAAGCGTGATCGCCATGTCACGTTCCTTAGGAATATGGGATCTTCATGCTATATTCCAGAGTATGATCGCCATGTCATACCCCGTCGGAGCGTGATCGCCATGACACGTTCCTTAGGAATATGGGACCTTCATTCGGTACTTACACTAGCTGGGTCATGCCATGCCTCATGTAAGTCTTATCCCCTATACTCACACTAGCTGGGTTGATGCCATGCCTGATGTGAGTGGGGTACTTGCATATGCTTCATGATTTATTTTCATATACCTCATAACTCATATCACACTTAAATTCATCCTTGCATATAAACATTCCTAGTTTCATAGACTTTTGCCGTAAGTTCGGTAGCATAACGGATCAGGCCCGTTTCCCCATGAATAGTGCCAGCTCTCACGGACAAATCAGTCATAGCAATATAATCAATCTAACATATCTATCAATGTAAAACTTGTAAATTCTCAGCTCAAACCTTATATGTTTGCTAACACTTGTGAAACCGTCAATTTGATCATCTCTGCCAATTCTATTCGGTTCTGCCCGAATTTTGTATAATCCAGCTTTACCTCTATTCAACTCATTTAAACCTGAATTTTGGATATATCATAGCTCTATATATCTACATTCTAACCTCTTTAGTCCCATATCATTTTGATCCATATAACTCAAGGTATTCAAATCTTGTCTCAACCTATTCAGTCACTAGCCCGAATTACACTCCTGGAAGTATAAATTCACTAAAAATCGAAACTAAGCTCAAATCATACGAAATTGGTGTCATATTAAAGCTAACAGGACAACCTCTCATTTGCAACAAGTTTCATTCCATTTTCTTTAATATAGCTCGAGTTATAAGTCCTGAAATTCCACCTTTTTGAATTACTCTGTTTTGGCTCGGTTTGGGCAAAGGGTAACTTCCTCAAACCACTAGGATCAATTGGGGTCATAACCAACTCGGAATTTCATATGTGTAAGCTTTCTAATAAAGTTGGTTTCACTCAATTTGGAGTTGTGTAGGGTGAGTTATACCCTCCTCAAGTCACCCTGCCCGGATGAAAGTCCAGATACCTAGATCAAACTTCAAAAATTCATTTCTCTCTCAATACTAATCCAATCACCTCATATTATATATGTATGGAAATCTCTGAATGTCTACTTTCATCTAAAAATGGTTTCATCCATTTTAACTGGCTGTAGGCGGAGCCGTACACTCCACTGTACGGGTTGCCGTGGAGCCTCTCACTTAGACAGCATCCCAATCCTTCACTCCTCCTAGTTTTCTTCCTCTAAACTTAATTTCAACTCAAGATTTCATTTTAATTCAACCATATACATCCAATATATCATCAAATACATGAAGAAGAGTACAATTTAATATAGCCATAGTGCAAGGAATTCAAGAACAGAAGTAGAATCCTACCTCTTTGGAGCGTGATTTGAGCTAAGTGTTGAAGCTTGAATTGATAGAACCTTGTCAAGCTTGAAGGAGTGATGGAGTTGGAGAAGAGAAAAAGAGAGCTGAACAAGGGAGAAGGTAGCGTAGAAATGGGGCTGAAGGAGAGAAAGAATGAGTTATATATATAAGCTTGAGGTGGTGGTAGGCTTTGTGAGTTTTGATTGGTTGAAATTGTGTGGGTGAAGCTCAGCCATGTCTCCCTCTTTTATGGCAATTTGCTCTCTACATCGCCTAAAAGTGGAACTCGCTACCATGGCATCTGAAAATGACATCGGAACTCGTGCTCTCCTTCAAGTCGGAACTTGTGCCCATCTATCCGAAGCTTATATTAAATCGAAACTCGGAAACCTTGCTATTTTAGTTGAAACTTGAAAGCAAAGTTGGATGTGAAACCAAACACTTAAACCCAGAAGTTGGGGACATCAGGCGAACTTGAATCGATTCTAAGCATAACACCGAAGGTCGGGAATCAAAACATTATCTTATGTTCCAGGAAATCGGATCTTATGGAATCTCGGAACTCCCATTCAAACTCGTGAACACCAACGGAAATGGAAATCTCCTGGGAATAATCTCGAGATCGGAACTCGTGTATGACTTGGAAATCAACTCAAGGATCTGAACTCGTGTCCATTCTAGTTGAGTTCAAATCTAAGGCCGGAGCTCATTACATTCAACTCGGAGGTCGGTACTTGTACCATTGTGTTAAACTATCAATTCGGAGCTCGGAAACCATGTATACTATTCGAACATGAAGTATGAGGTCGGAACTCGCGTACATCTGCTTGAAACTTGGAATAAATTATGATATCGGGAATCAGGTCCGTTTCTTTGAGACATGAAGTCGGATGTCGGGAATCACGTGAATTCGAAGGTTAAGTCGGAAGTCGGGAAATTATTGCCAGATGAAGTCGGAATTTATGCTGAAATTCGAGGACGAACTCGGAAGTCGGAAATAATCCGTTTTATGTAAAATTTGAAGATGAAGTCGGAAATCATGGGGACTCGAAGGTGAAGTCGGAACTCGGAACTCGGGATGTTACAGATATTCACATCTTAGATCTGATAAGAAGGGAGAAAATAGAGACGCAAAGATAATTATCCTCAACATTTTTCATTTTTCTTTCTTCTCTTCTCCTTTCCTATTCTTTCTTTTCTTTTCCTTTCATTTTGTAGGATACTTGTTTTGGATTCTATTTTGTAACCTTCGTTGCTATGGAGGAGTAGGACTTCAAGCTAGTTCAAGGAGACTCCAAGAGCATTATGGTTGTAATCTTGAAACCCTGTACTTGAATCTCAATCATGTTTATTTTCTTGATTCTTTGCCCTCTTTAATTTGTATACTTACATTGAATGGTATTGATATGTACGTTTATGAATGTGGAATTAGTTGGGTGATAACTAATTAGTTAATTAGTATGAACTTGATTAATTAAAGAATTAAGAATTGGATTTGGGTTCAAACCTAGGCTAATGCAATTGGGGCTAAAAATCAACATAGGTTATTTAGAGTTGAGGTCTCAATTATCTAATCAATTATATGTTGGTTGAATTCCTAGAGTTCTCTAGGTAGACTTATGGGGTTGTTAGTAGAGGTCTCTCTAATGGCTCAAATTAGTCATGTAACGTCCTCCTTTGGACAGTACTATGCTTAAGTCATAGTACCACACTCATGAGTTGTTATGGTTACATGAGCGGATCTTGACTGACAGCAACTTCAGCCGTCTTTGCAACTTCTCGAACTATCTGGAGATAACTCGAAAATAGGAGTGACAATTTTAAATTCTTAGTAGGATTCCTTAACTACCATACATACTGTCATCATTGTCATCTCCAGTTTGCTTCGATTTATTATGAAAAAGGTGAACATATTATGTGAACTGTTTAATTTTATAGTTTGAAAATATGTTATCCGAAGCAAAGGTCATTTTATTCACACACTTGTCATTTGGGAGAGCCCATACAAAGTCAATTCATGAATTATACTATAAACAATGACTGCAACATATTAAAATGCACATAGCATCAATATACTGGAGACAATAACACCTGCACATGCCTTTACTTGCATTTGAATTTATGCAGATATATAAATTTAACTTTTCTTTCTTTATCTTCATTTTTCGTGAATATTTATATGTCATCATAAATTTTTGGTACTTACACTAGCTGGGTAATGCCATGCCTCATGTAAGCCCTATCCCCTATACTCACACTAGCTGGGTCGATGCCATGCCTCATGTGAGTGGGGTGCTTGCATATGTTTTAATCTTTAGTCTTTAGTCTTTAGCCTTTATTGCCCTTGGATAGTCTGATCTGGGAGTGAGCTCGTCAGCTCAACTCGTGACCGTCGTCACACAGACTAACCCACAAGAGGACCCACTGCCTCTAGGTCGGAGGGACTTAGTTGGCCACCTGCCTCCAACATAGAGGGACCCAAGTTTTAGCTGCCTTCACAAGGAGGGACCCAATGTGCAACTGCTTCCAGGTGAAGGGACCCACATCTTTATCGTTTAACTACCTTCACAGGGAGGGATTCAATGTGCAACTACCTCCAAGTGAAGGGATTCACATTTAATATGTTCATATTATTTCATTCTTATACATAATCATGCATGGACATGCGGAATGTACTCATACATATGCTTCCTCATTTTATTTCATATATTCTTGCGCCTTTCATATGCAGATATGCAGGTGTTCATAAGAATGATTCATGATCATGTCATCGTAATATATTCATGCATTTCTTGTAATATAAACATTCCTAGTTTCATAGACTTCTGCCGTAAATTCGGCAGCATAACGGATCAGATCCGTTTTTCCATAAATAGTGCCAATCTCAATAAATAGTCAGTCACAGTAGGAGATCAAATATAATGCATTAATCTTTCAAGCACCAACATGGAATTGCAACATTTAGACTTTAATTGAACTCATTTATGCATTAAGGTGCTAAATCCTTTAACTTTGGAAATTCTGCTCATATTCTTCAATTTTGCCCGTTTTAGAAATTAAGCCTTAAATTCATTTTAACTCATTTGGACCTAAATTTTGGATATGTTGAAGTTTTATGTGTCTATTTTCTAACCTCTTTGGTCCCATCTAATTTTGATAATTATAGCCCAAGTTATTTAGGTTTTATCACGGTCTGCCCTGTAGTTGGCCAGACTTGGTCAATTTGTCAACAATTACCCATATCACATCAAAACCAGCTTGCCTTTTGGGTAGACCCATCACGAAGTCCATGGAGATACTTTCCTATTTCCATTCTGAGATTTCCAACAGTTGCAACATGCTAAAGGGTTTTGGTGCTCAATCTTTACTTTCTGTTAGACTAAACACTTACCAACTCAGCAATATCCCTTTTCAATCCTAGCCACCAAAACATCTTCTTAACATCTTGATACATCTTCGTCACTCTAGGGTGTATGGTGAAATGGCTCTTGTGAGCCTCCTCCAAGATTCTGCTTCAAAAGTCACCACTCATGGGTACACAAATTCTCCCTTCTAACCTCCATAATTTGTTTGTCCCTTGAGCGAAACCCTTCAACTTTCCTTCTTCCACTAACGCTATGGTTTTCAAGAAATCCTCTCCCTCCTTTTGGGCTTGAGCAATTTGACTCTTGAAATTGCTCGTCACCCTAAGCTGATTCAATCTTAAGCTATAGGGGGTTAGGGTAGCTCCAAGGTTAAGGTCTCTAAAGCTCCTTACTAGCTCATCTTCCTTCACTATCATCTAGGATGCATGTAATGACTTCTAACTAAGGGCATCAACCACCACATTAGACTGCCCCGAGTGATAGTTGAACCCAAACTCATAATCCTTCAAAAACTCCATCCATCTTCTTTGCCACATGTTAAGCTCCTTTTGATCAAAGAGATATTTCAAACTCTTATGATTAGAAAACACCTCAAACCTCATACCATACAGATAATGCCTCCATATCCTCAGAGCAAACACTATAGCCGCTAACTTTAAGTCATGGGTTGGATAGTTTACTTCATAAGGCTTCAACTACCTAGAGGCATAAGCCACCACGTTCCTGTTTTGCATCCAGACACAACCTAAACCTCTTCCAGAGGCATTATAGTAAACCTCAAATAATCCACTTTCGTCAAGTAACACTAACACAGGGGTTGAGGTTAATTTCCTTTCTAGATCTTAAAAATTTTTCTCACAATCTGAAGTTCACACAAAAAAGGCATCCTTTCTTGTTAACTTGGTTAAAGGTAAAGATATCTGGGAAAATCTCTTTATAAACCTACAGTAGTAACAGGCTAGACTCAAGAAACTCCTTGCCTCCGTTATCGAGGTTAGTCTTTCCCAATTCATCACATCCTCGATCTTACTAGGATCCACTGCAATTCCTCCTTGTGACACCACATGTCCTAAGAACTTCATTTCTTCCATCCAGAACTCACACTTAAATAACTTAGCATAAAGCCTCTTTTCCCTTAAGATTCCTAACATAACCTTCAAATGCTCTTTATATTCCTCCTTTTGTTCTTGAATAGATGAGAATATCATCTATGAAAACAACTACAAACTTATCCAAGTAGGGTCTAAAAATTTTATTCATGTAATCCATGAAAACAACAGGGGCATTAGTTGAACCCAACGATATCACCGTAAACTCATAATGCCCATACCTTGTCCTAAAAGTTATCTTGGGTATAGCCTCCTCTTTTACTCTTATCTGATGATATCCAGATCTCAGATCAATCTTTAAGAACACAACTACATCTCACAATTGATCCATGAGGTTATCTATCCTAGGCAAGGGATACTTGTTCTTAACGATCACCTTATTCAACTGCCTATAATCTACACATAGCCTTATACTCTCATCCTTTTTCTTTACGAATAACACTGGGGCTCCCCAAGGTGAAGCACTAGGTCTTGCAAACTTCTTCTCTAATAGTTCTTCCAACTGACCTTTTAACTCCAACAACTCCATTGGAAATATTCTATAGGGTGCTATAGAGATTGGCCTCGTTCCCAATGCCAACTCTATAGAAAACTCAATTTCCCTTTCTGGGGTAAACTCGGGTATATTGTAACGTCCTCCTTCGTGCAGTACTATGCTTAAGTCATAGTACCACACTCAGAAGTTGTTACGGTTACCTGAGCGGACTTTATCTGACAGCAACTTCAGCCATCTTTGGAACTTCTTAAACTATCTGGAGATAACACGGAAATAGGGGTGAGAATTATAAATTCTCAGTAGGATTCATTAACTATCATACATACTGTCATTGTTGTCATTTCCAGTTTGCTTCGGTTTATTATGAAAAAGGTGAACATGTTATGTAACTGTTTAATTTTATAGTTCGAAAATATATTATTTGAAGCAAAGTTCATTTTACTCATACACTTGGCATTTGGGAGAGCCGATACAAAATCAATTCATAAATTATACTATGAATAATAACTGCAATATATTAAAATACGATAGCATCAATATACTGGAGACATAACATCTACACATGACTTTACTTGTACTTAAATTTAGGCAGATACATAAAATTTACTTTTCTTTCTTTATTTTCCTTTACTTGTTACACATATTCTAAAGTACGATCGCCATGTCATACTCCATCGGGATGTGATCGCCATATCATATTCCTTAGGAATATGTTCTTCTTGCCACGTCCCAGAGTATGATCGCCATGTCATACTCCATCGGAATGTGATTGCCATGTCACATTCCTTAGGGTGTGGGATCATTATGCTATATTCTAGAGTATGATCGCCATGTCGTACCCCATCAGAGCGTGATCGCCATGTCACGTTCCCTAGGATGTGCTTATCATGCCATGCTTCATGTAAGCCCTATCCCCTATACTCACACTAGCTGGGTTGATGCCATGCCTCATGTGAATGGGGTGCTTTGCATATGCTTTAATCTTTAATCTTTATTCTTTATTCTTTACTGTCCTTGGGTAGTCTAATCTAGGAGTGAGCTCAACTCATGACCGTTGTCACACAAAACTAACCTACAAGGGGATTCACGTGCCTCTAGTCTTGGAGGGATCTCATTTTGGTCACGTGCCTCTAAATTGAAGGGATCTCTTCTAGTCACATGCCTCAAAAATAGAGGGATCTCATCTGACCACGTGCCTTCAATGTAGAGGGATCTCATCTGACCATGTGCCTCCAAGGTAGAGGGATCCCATTGTTTTATACTGCCTTCATAGGGAGGGATTCAATGTGCAACTACCTCCAAGTGAAGGGATCCACATTTTATCTTATTTAACTGCCTTCACAGAGAGGGATTCAATGTGCAATTGCCTCCGAGTGAACGGATTCACATCTTATCTTATTTAACTGCCTTCACTAGGAGGGATCTCATAATTGCCTCCAGGTGAAGGGATCCATATTTAATATGTTCTTATTATTTCATCCTCATACATAACCATGCATAGATATGCTGAATGTACTCATATATATGCTTCATCATTTATTTTCATATACATCATATCATACCAAATCATTCTTGCATATAGAATTTCCACATATATATTCATAACATATAAATGCTCATAGCCTCTTTACTATTCTACCGAAAACTCGGCAGCATAACGGATCATGTCCTCTTTCCCATGAATAGTGCCAGTTTCAGCAGACAGTCAGTCATAGTAAGAGATCAAATATAATGCATTAATCTTTCAAGCACCAACATGGAATTGCAACACTTAGGCTTTACTTGAACTCATATCTGAATTAAGGTGCCAAATCCTTTAACTTTGGGAATCCTGCTCATATTCAGCAACTCTGCCCATTTTTTGAAATTAAGGCTTAAATTTATTTTAAATCATCTGGACCTAAATTTTGAATATGTCAAAGTGTTATGTATCTATTTTCTAACCTCTTTTGTCCCATCTAATTTTGATAAATATAACTCAAGTTATTTACGTTTTAACCTGGCCTGCCCTGTGGTTGGCTAGAATTACACACCTAAAAGTAAAAATCTACTAAAAATCAAAAACAAGTCCAAATCATATGAAATTGGTGTCATATCAAATTTAACAGGACAAGCTTTCATTTGCGATAAGTTTCATTTCATTTTCTTTAGTATAGCTTGAGTTATAAGTCCTGAAATTCAACTTTCCTGAACTACCCTATTTTGGCCTGGTTTGGACATAGGGCAACTTTCTCGAACCACTGGGAACAAATGAGATGGTAACAAACTCAAAATTTCATTATGAAATGTTCCCTTATGTGTAAGCTTTCTAACAAATTTGGTTTCACTCAATTTCGAGTCGTGTAGGGTAAGTTACACCCTTTTCAATTCACATTGCACGGATGATAGTCCTGATTCTTAGGTCAAATTCAAAAATTCATATCTCTCTCAATACTAATCCAGTGGCCTTATATTATATATGTATGGATAGATCTGAATATCTACTTTCATATAAAAATAGTTTCATTAGATTTAACCGGCTGTAGGCGGAGCTGTACACTTCGCCATCCAGACTGCCATGGACTTTTCACCTAGACAGTATCCTAATTCTCCACTCCTTCTAGTTTCCTCCTTCTAACTTTAATTCCAACTCAAGATTTCATATTAATCCAACCATAATCCATCATATACATCCAATATATCATCAAATACATGAAGAAGAGTGAAATTTCATTCATCTACAATTTAGAGAAATTAAGGACAGAAATTGAATCCTACCTCCTTTAGGTGTGATCTTGCTGAATTTGAGTTTGGATTGATGGAACCTTGACAAAGCTTGGAGATTTGATGGAGTAGGTTGAGAGGGGAAGAGAAGAAGAAGGCTAGAACAAGAGGGAGAGGGAGGTGCAATTCAGCCAGAAGTAAGAAGGAGAGTCTGACTTAAATATAACGAGGGTAGTTGGAATTGTGAGTGTTGATTGGTTGAAATTTTGTGATTGAAGTTCAGCCATGTCTCTCTCTTTTATGGCTAAATTACTCTCTACGTTGTCCCAAAAGTGGAACTCGCCTCCATTCTATCTGAAATCGGAACTTGTCTCTATTCTGTGTAAAGTCAGAGCCTATGTCCAGTTTATTTGAACTTGGAGCTGAAGTCGGATGTCGGAACTCGTGCCCTCCTTATTTGAGACTTGGAAATAAATTTGGAGATCGGAAATCAGGTCCATTTTATTTGAAGCTTGGGAATAAAGTAGGAGATCGAAACTTGTGTAAATTTTGATCGAACTTAGAGATCAACTCAAAGATCTGAACTCGTGTCCATTCTAGCTGAGTTCAAGTCTAAGGTCGTAACTCGTTACATTCAACCTGGATGTCGGTACTTGTGACCATTCTTTTAAACTATCAACTCGGAGGTCAGAAACGATGTACAGTTTATTTTGACACATGAAGTCGGAAGTTGGAAATGAGTGAGTACTGGGTATGGTTAAGGTCGGAACTCGGAAATTAGGAAATATTTATAACTTGGAAGACCAATAGGAATTAAATTCGGAAATCGGAATCACAAGCACATAAAACACTTTGAAATCGAAAGTCATGGACAAGAATATCAAACCTAAAATACTTAAACCCGGAAGTCGGAAATTATGTACAATATAGTTGAAACTCGAAGATGAAGTTGGAAATCGGAACTCAGGGTGGATGTTACATATATCATCAGGAAATATATCTAGGTATTCCCTGACTACAGGGATCTCATATAATACTTGCTCGAGTTCCACATCACTTGCCATAAGGAGAACATATCCCTGATCATCAGACTCACTACCCCCTACTTTAATAGAATTTAAGAACAACCAGATAGGTTCAACAGGCTTAATAGGTACAGGGGGAAGCATAACAGATTTTTTAGAACAATTTATCATAGCACAATTAGCCGAAAGCCAATCCATGCCTAGAATCAAATCCAAATCAAATTTGCTACAAAAAACCTACCATTGATTTGGAAATGACAATTCAAACAATAGTGGCAAGTCTTAATTAGTTTTCCAGCTGGGGTAAGGTAATTCAGATACAGATAATCCTAATCTATCTACATAATCATGAGACACACTCTAGAGTCATACACCATAGTTAAGGTTCTACTGTCAACCTCGCACTTACCTTGGATTAGATTGTCGGACTAAGTAGCTTCCTTAGCATTGAGGGCGAAGACTCTTCCTTGATGTTGGGGCTTGGTGGCAAGCGGTGACAACTTGATGGTGCAATCCTTAGCTATATGTCCAAGCTGTCCATAATGAAAACAAACATTTCGTCCTGCTAAGTAGGGTCGTCACCCATGATTCTTGCCACACTTGGGGCACCTAGGAATCGCCACTTGCTTTGGTAACTGACCACTCGTGCCCCTTCTACACTGTGGTTGTCTCTTGCTATATGGATTTTACCTAGTCCTTTGGTATTGGGAAATTGTCCTTTTCCTAAAAGCGTCTTTCTTTGGCATAGCGCACTTACCATAGAGTGCAAGCTTAAACACTTCCCAGGTATTGGGGGTCTGGGAGTCCTCGATCATCCTTCTAGCATTGGCCCACTAGGCTTCAGCATCAGCCTCCAGCATGTAGGTAGCAAATGTTACTTTCTGCCACCCCGTGTAACCTAAAACAAAGAATGTCCCTTCCAGTGCCTCGATCTATCCCTCAACTTCCTTAGGGTTGAAAATTCCTTGGAAAGCTGATGGGTTAGTCTTCATAAAGTTAGCGAACTTTAGGCATTCTAGGTCAGCCTCAGTTCCTACCATTCCTCTTAATGCTCGGTTAATTATAGTAACTTGTCCCCTTGTAGCTGAAACCAGTGTAGGAGAAACACACATCACATCTGCTATACCTAAGGTGGTAGATTCGCCTCGCAACCTATGCTGCCTGTTAGAAGCCATCAGTTCTTGGACATACAAACAAACATATTGAGTTAATCAAGCTTAATACCGAGCTAAGTGTGGCAGTAGCTAAACACATTCATAACCAAGGAGTCATGCCAACCAAACTCCGATATCTTATCCTTGTGGTAAGATCCATGGCATGATTTCTAACACATGATAGAGTATGCTTAGAAGCATAGCCAGTCCATCCCCAAGCTCTACAAGGACGAACTGCTGTGATACCAAAATGTAACACCCTAATAATATCATACTATGCTTAAGCCATTTTATAGCATTATTAGTTGTTACTTTGAACTAGCAGAATTTCTTATAGTTGAAATTAGTGTAATATACGAAAATAGCATGTAAATTTTTTCCCTTTTTGTAAAATCTTTATCCTTGAAAACTAAACCTTTAAGTGCTTACTTGTTTGCATGCATATGGATGTTGTTCCTCATACCATGAAGTAACTCGAAAGACATATGATGGTATATAAAAAAAGAAAATCATAACACAATACCTTAAGACAATAATATAATCATAGATAATCAAGAGTCATAATCAAACTTAACAATTATTACATGTATAATAGGTCAAATTAGGCAGTATGACTTCCTACATGCTCTTAATTACACATAAACTGTCCAACTAGGGCTCTTAAGAAAGTGAAAACACTATACTACTATCTCGATCCTCCTAAGCTACGTGAAGTAACATGGCAACTCCTCGTCTTATCCAGTCAGGTACCATTGGAAGTGCTGCCATGGATGTCATCAACTTTATGTGAAGACGACACAGAAACATAGGAGTGAGAAATACAAGATTTCTCAGTAGGATCTCGACTAGATCGTTAATGTGTCATCGTCATTGTCACAGCCACTTCAGGTTTAATTATGAAAATAATGAGCATGCATAGATTCCATTTTTAAAGGGTTTGAAAACATAGGTTCCCGAAAGCGGGTTTCTTTTAATCTTCCTCATATAAACATAATATAAAGAAACATAAAGCTACAATATAAGAGCATATACATATGAAAGCATAGTATAAACATTCATGACTATACAAATGAGAGAATGAAGATGCATGCACATTCATGTAACTTCATAGACTAGACAAGAGTTTTTCTTTAACTTTACTTTCATATTTAGCACGTGCTTAATATTCTTTACTTTTCCTTTGAAATAGACTACTTTTGGACATGAGCTCATTTCGTGACCGTCGTCATGCAATACTAAACCAAATCAGACTAAGTTGATAATGGATACCTCTAAGTTGGAGGGTCCTCCATGTCATCCTTGCCTCCCCATAGAGGTTCCTTGAGTTTTTGTAGATCACCGTCTCTCACTTCCCTTACCATAGTGATCGAAGGGTCATATCCTATTCTTTCTTTTCTTTTGTTATGACCACATCTTATATGCATTGCAATCATTGCCAAAACACATGTGCACATGCAATGATATGATTAAGTCCAAAATTTTGATGAAAATCGAGTAACATGATGACTAGACCGAAGCTTCCCCAAAATGCCAAACATGAACTTTCAACCAATAACCCATTATATCCATCTCATATCATCATATCAATAATTCAATTATGAGACAATGCTCAATCAAACTTGTCATATAGCTTGCCTAACGGCATCATACATTCATCCCCTAAAGGGTGTTTATAGTTGTGTTATTCTTTGTGAAAAGTCTTATCAGCCATCATATAATTTCCCATGTTGCTCATGAGAGAATCATATAGTTAAAATAAATGTGTATGTAGTCTTTTAGCTACTCAATGCTTGAGTAAAGTTACTTTTTACTCAAGTACATATCTTATGGAATACTTGTTCAAGCTAACTAAGTTAGGTAATTATTTCCTTTCCTTGAGATAGTGCACTTAGTAATTCCTTAAGTTCATGGTATGCTCAGAGGCCCTAATCATACTTTTGTTCCCTAGGATTTCAAGATCCCTCTAGTCTTTAGGTCATGACAATGCATAACCACAATCATGAACCTAACAACAATATGTTCACCAATCACCAAGGGATAGTTTCTATTTCAACAAGTTATAAGATTCAAACTTTAGTAATTAGAATAGCAAGATTTCACCTCTATGGTTATAAAGTTTTATCCTTCATGAAAGTATGAGTATCTAAAATTATATTCTTGTCTTAAAGATTCAACCTTTATAAGAAAATGGTATAAGATGCTAGCTTTATGATTTAAAAGTCTTATTCTTTAAGAAAGTTGACACTTTTAATGATTATAAGGCCATCAAGATTCCAACTTTATAATTTAAAGTTGTCTTAAAGTCTAAAAGATTCTTTTATGAAATAATGCTACAAGACATTAGCTTTAGAATTAGAAAGTCTTATTCTTTGTAAAAGTTAACACCTTATGCTTTATTTTGACTCAAGATACAAACTTAACAAATTAAAAGTTGCAAGTCAACACTTTTATGACTAATAAGTGATATTCTTGAAGAAAACATGGAACTTTACTCATCATTTTCATCTGAAGGTTCAACCTTTACAAGATTAAAATGCAAATCTACAACTTTATGACTTAAGGTTACTTTCTTAATTAAAGTTTGAGACTTATGAATGGTCTTGTACTCAAGATTCTATTTTTTCAAGACGTGAAGTGACAAGTTCTCATTTTTAAGACTTAAAAAGCTTCATGTTCCATAAAGCTTAAACTTTTACACATATTCTTGTCTTCAAGAAAGACAAAATAAAACTTTGGAGAGGCACAAAACTTGCGCCATTTTTAAGGTTGCAAGGAATAAACTTTTTGAAGTTTTATGCATCAAGAATGTTCTTAGTCTTATCAAATCAAGAGAAAGTGATAAAGATAACAACTTTTCCAATCATAAGCATCATCATAAGAAAATAAACAACTTTCAAACCAAACACCGCCAAGAACATCCTTCTTTTTCCAATAACTCACAAGAATCATCAAGATCTCATGCATTAAGAAAGAAAAATAGAAACTTTGAAGCATTCAAGAAAGGAACTTTCAAATAATCAAGAACAACTCATGAACAAAAGCATGAACATATTTTGCTAAAAAGGGAAACTTCGGCTCATGAAGAGCATGAGGGTTTTTCTCAAGCTTTCACTTGAAGATCTTGGTCATGGTAGGAACCAAGCTTCAAGTTTTCTTGAGTAAATAAAAGAGAAGAGTAGAGATCACTACCTAGAGCCAAAAAGTGGCATCTTGAAGGAGAAGAAGATAAAGAAGACTCCTCCTTTGTTGATAGTGGTGGCAGTTTTGAATGAGGAATGAGAAAGCTCTTGAGTTCTTGATGAAATGGAGTTTGTAGTGTGTAGATCTTGTCTCCAAAGACCAAAAGATGTGGTCTTTAAACGGCTTAATGAGATGGTTTGGTTATGGTGGTGGTAGAGAAAGAAAGAAGAAGATGAAGAAGAATGAAGAAGGTGTAGATAGAAGTTGGAGAATGAGGGACTTAGAGAGAGAATAGAAGTTGAAAAATGAAAAGTGAATGTGTATGTTGTTGGCCATAAGTTATCTAGGGGTGGAGGGTGATATTTCTATGTTTTTTTGTGTTAATTAGTGATTAAGGGGACAAATGGGATGATAGGGAGACAAAACATGTTCAAAATTTTACATAAAGCACTCTTGTCTTGTGCATTTTGCTTTAATGACATCATTCTTTACACTATTGTCTAGTTGACTTAATTTGAATTTTAATGATGTGATTAAGTGCTCTTGCAACTTAATTAGCATGATTAAGCAAGGATTAGTGATTAACTCATGTGATCATGATTAACAAAATTAATCTTGCGATTAAGTTTAATTATCCTTAATTAAATCGATTAAGCTAGTTATGTGTGATTAGTGCTTAATTAAGCTATTAAGGGTTTGACTTGCTTAATTAGAGATTCGCTAATCTTAATTAAGCATTGTCTTAACATTTCTCCTCATAATCACTTCATTAATTACTTAATTAAGCCTTATTCTCATAATTTCTCATTAAGTGCCTAATTACTTAGGGTTATTGAGGTCATTTAGCATAATAGGAAATTAAGAATGTTACATCATGGTCTAACCTCTAAATGGCCAAGATTTGACAATGAAATGCAAATATATGGTATGTCTTTAACAATTATCACATGTCTTAGCATAACCCATGCAGTTATAGGTAGGCCAATAGTTGAGCCAACTGGCTTTCTAGACTTTGGCAGAGCCAACCTCGACTATAGTGACTAGTTGATAACCATCTGATTGAATATGATAATCCTTGATAGTTTTAGGGTCGAAAGCGCCAAGTATAACACTCAAATAAACCCATACTACGCTTAAGTCGTATTACAGCGTTTTATTAGTTGTTACTTATGCTTGCAGAAAAACTAAACTTCATTTATAAATTAAGTTACATGGAAGATACAGTAAATTTTTTTTTTTGAAATACGTCGTCGCTTTGCAGTATTTTGGAAAGTAAAGCCTTGAGCGAGAATATAGATATAGAGAGAACATGTCGTAACAATATCATAAACATGAGAAAGATAAATAAATAGAAGTCATCAATACATCACAATACATAGCTAATCATATATAGGTTTATAACATTCAGAAGTATATAAAAGGGAACTCATGGTCGTGCCATGGCCCCAAAATATTAAATACAAGCTATAGTGATAGAGTTCTGGTAGCAAGTGTCGTAGCCTACTCCAAATTACAATTTTAAAATACTTAATTACACTAAATTTGAAGTATAGTGCAACCAAGGTCGTCTCACAAGGATGTTGTTGCTATCTAGTTAAGTAACAAGGGGGTATGTGCAAACATGCAGTCAATAAGCTATAAAAGAAAATTAGATGAAAATAAAAATACTAGTTCAAAGAGTTCCTTAGGTATAAGGTGAATCAATCATTAACGCACAATATATCAAACACATGGAGTGCGGCTAATTTGAGCTATTAGAGAGACCTCTACTAACAACCCCACAATTCTACCTAGAGAACTCTAGGAATTCAACCAACACATAATTGATTAAATAACTGAGACCTCAACTCTAATTAACCTATGTTGATTTCTAGCCCTAATTGTATTAGCTTAGGTTTGAACCCAAACCTAATTCCTAATTCTGTAACTAATCAAGTTCATACCAATTGACCAATTAGCAATCACCCAACTAATTCCTCATTCATAAACCCACATATCAATACCATTCAATGCAAGTTTACAAATAAAAGAGGGCAAAGAATCAAGAACACAAACATGATTGAAATTCAAGCATAGGGTTTCAAGATTACAACCATAATACCCTTGGGGTCTCTTTGAGCTAGCTTGAAGTCCTACTCCTCCATAACAATGAAGGTTACAAACTAGAACCCAAAACAAGTATCTTACAAAATGAAAGGAAAAGAAAAGAAAAGAAGAGGAGAGGAGAATAGAAGAGAGAAAAATGAAAAATGTTGGAGATGAGTCCTCTTTTTTGTGTCTCGGATTTCTCTCTTCTTCTCAGACTTAAAACATGAAAATCCAAAAATACCCTTGAGCCCAAATTAATCCTCTGCCTCTTAGCTTTAAGTGGACACCCAATTTGCTTAATTTGGACTTGAAATGAGAGAGTTATGGCCCAATCTTTATAGCATGTCCAGGTTGTACATTTATTCACATTAGTTAATTTCAACAGCCAATAAGTCCATTAAGATGTCATTATTTTAGAGAGTGTTATTCATATGAATTGAAGCTTTATATCTTAGCTTTCAAATTGCTCTAATTTCACCTCAACCAATGTCTATAACTCAAGTTATTGCCCAATTAGTGCACACTACTCAGGTTCCAGCTCAACAGCCCTATTCTGACTTCGTGGCCCAATTCGTCCTAATAGACATCTGAATTAGTTTTGACTCCTTCATCAAAGTTGTAGATCTTTCTCTCAACTTTCCTACAATATAAGATTTGTAATTTTTAGAGATCTAAAACTCAAGATATGCTCAAAATACAGAAACAGTATAAATTTATAATAATGCTAAAAAAATACAATTAAGCTCAATAAAAGCCCAAACTGATAAAATATGTCTAATATTGATCAATTAAGCACAAAAGAGGTCCAATAAAGTAAATATGAGGGTTAATCAATGTTTCAAAATGTTATTTATCAAGTTCGTCTCAAAATAAAATACATGAGATATGAAGCAACAATAACGACAAGCCTAACAGACATCTTCAGACATTCGTGCTCCGGCCGTGCATCTCGATCAGGTGGAGTCAAGTCCTCGAGTGTCTGGTTCTTCTCGCTCCTTGACTTCTGGGGACATGAGGCATATGGATGATAAGGGGGTGCCTACTGATCACCTCAATACGACGAATGCGGCGACTCAGCCCGACCTGGTTCAGTTCACAGCTGGCTACTGAGAACCGCTCCTTGGAAGGATCCTCCTCTGAAGTGTCCGGATGATACTCTGGATATGGCGGCGAGATGGCTGCAGCTTTAGGAGTGGTCGTGGAACTCAGATCAATCCAGGAGCCGCCGACTGTGGTAGGGGCTCGGTTGTAGGCAGCTCCAGAGACATCGGCTCCACTCGATGTCTGGCAAAGGCTCGGGTAGGAAGTCCTAAGGACCCAACGGCTGTCCAGGATAGGCTGTAGGAATGTCGACTAGGGCAAGTGGAATGTCAGGCCCTACTTCTTCATGTATACGATGAGGATAGAAATAGGTGCACACCACCGTGGTGGTTGTTGCCACGATGGCCTGAGCATCCTCATCGTATGTCCACTTATAATGGGGTAGATCCATGCTCTATTTCATTGGGAATGCCATCGAGATTTGGTGATGATACGGAAAAATAACTAGGTTGAGAAATAAGATTTCTCAGTAGGACTTGAACCCGACACGGAATTGTCATCGTCATCGTCCCAGCTACTTCGGTTTTATTAATGAAAATAGTGAGCATTCATAAGGTCCAATTATTAGATTTTTGAAAACATGACTATCCGAAGCAAATTCAATTGTTAACATACACTCTAATTCGTGGGAATTATATCATAATGTGATGGGAACAAGTATAATTAAATATGACATACATGGATGTGTATTACGCTTCTCTTAACACCTTCCCTTCAAGGGTTTTAGACCGAAATCCCTTTTCTTTTTTTAGGTTGACTTTATCTTAAGTCTTTTTCACCCATTAAGCATAGGTGGTAACGAGCTCATACTGTGGCCGTCGCCACCATAACTTTTCGGGATTTACACTAGCTCTGTCAATACCATGCCTCATGTAAGCCCTATTTCATGTACTCACACTAGCTGGGTCTATGCCATACCTTATGCAAGTCGTGGGTGGAGGGGTTTTCTTATTATGGGCCACCTTCCTTTTCGAAGGATAATACCCTTAGTTCAATATCTTCTTATTAAGGCTTATGATACTCAAATTATTCTAAGTCTATAAATTTTGCGAAATTTTGGCAGCATGATGGCTAGACCAGAGCTTCCCCGCAATTGCCAAATAGAGAAATCCAAGCACAAGTCATCATCATATGTTATTCAACATCACATACATCATACTCATCATTAACCTATTCATCATATCCATCATCATTATCATATCATCAGATCATCATACTTGCACATAGACATAAATATATCACAAACAAAGTTTTATGAGCATGGCTTAGTAAATTAGATGCAAGCTCTTAATTAAATTTGCCTCTTGTGTCAATTCTTTTATTAGGCATAGGGCCAATTTCATCTATTATCCTTTTTAAATCTTTTTAAGTTGAATTATGAAGTTTTTCCCATCTCTTAATTTGAGAGTCTTAATGTCTTGAAGCTTATTTCTCATTAACCTTTAAACTTAACCATAACCAGTTTTACTTTTATAGTGGGGTAGTAGTTTCAAAAATTCGTCATAATTTTATCTTTTACAATTTTAACTTTAATTTTGGTATGATTATAATTCTGAGTTTATTTTTAAACAAAAGAAACCCCACTCAAAAATTTATTTTGTAACTTGAGATATGCATGTTTTACTCTGATTGTTCTATCTCTTAGATTCATTCCACAACAGTGATTTGTAAACCTTATTGGGAGCTCCTTACAAGGAATCTGCCAAAAATGTTTTCATGGTGGTGTTCCTCTATGTCTTACCTTTCTAACATACTTGGTCACACTCAAAAATGTTTTGTATAGCTCGAGTTATTAAGATTTTTGTACAGATTGCCGGAATGGAAACACACTGGGGCCAACCCAATTTGAAAATTCATATCTCTCTTGTTTTATAGCCAAATTTCACGTGTTTTATATGTATAAAAAGATCTACAAGTATAATTTCATTTAAAATTAGCTTAATTGCATTTTGAGTTGTATTGAATGAGTTATGGGTCACACAAAACAGACTGCTAGAATTTCCAGCTTCAACAGTTTTTGTTTCAAATAGCTTTCTTGTAAAAATATTAAGTCTTTTCCTCAAGTGACCACTTTTTTCTTCTAAACCACTTTTATACTTTGAGATCTTGATGATAAATCAACATTTTGAGTTCTAAAA
Organism: Pterocarpus macrocarpus; assembly: GCA_031439585.1. Lineage (NCBI taxonomy): Eukaryota > Viridiplantae > Streptophyta > Magnoliopsida > Fabales > Fabaceae > Pterocarpus > Pterocarpus macrocarpus. The sequence continues at coordinate 48,255 of CM062518.1, forward strand.
AGTTGGGTTCAAAATAAGACAAATGCACAACCAAAGTTATTTTCCAAGAGAAGAGCAACAACTATAAGTAAACTTCTTACAATAAGAGCATAGCCATGAGGCCTTAAAGCAAGTTCTAAAACCACCTAGCTATGGAGAGCTTAGGAGTTCTAGAGCTTGAAAACATAGAAGAAGAAAGGGTTAGAGTCACTACCTAAAGATTCTCTTGAAAGCTTGAAGGGAAAGAAAGGTGTTGGAAATGGCCTCCTTCTTCTTGAGCTTGCTAATGGGGCTAAGTGAGTGTTTAGTTTTGCTTCTTCAAGAACCAAAGAGGGTGGTCCTTGATGAGTTTGTGAGGGTGGTGATAGAATATGAGATTGATGAGAGTGGAAAAGGAAGAAGAACAAGAAGGAGATTAGGAAGAACAAGGAGGGGTGGAGAGAGGTAAGAGCTTTTTGCTTTAAAGTGGGAGGATGAAAGCTTGCAATTGGTGCCAAATGAGGCAAGGGGGGATGCCACTTTTGGCTGGGGGGGCTGGTTGCTTTGCTTCTCCAGCAAGCAAGAGGGAGTAGGTGAGTTTTGCCCCTTTTACAAGAAAGAAGGCTAGGAACCTTCGGGTAAAAGTGTTGGCTTCTTTGAGTCTTTGTGCATGCTATAGACCATTTTGTGTTTTTTTAAGTGGGCAAAGGCAAGTTGTACTTACTCTTGTGACAAGACTCACTAGCTCTTCCTTAGGTTAAGCTTGACTAGAGAATGATGCCAAAATAGGCTTGATCTAAGGGTGCAAGATTAGGAAGCAGTGGATGGTTGTATCTTGCTCTTGTCTTGGCCGAAATTTTCATGCAATAGTTAGAAGGAATTTTTGAATTTTCAAAGCTATTACAATCATCTAAGTTGTTAATTAATTTGATTAGTTTAATTTCTCTTTAGTTAATTTCAGTTAATTACACTTTTAAGACATTTTTTCTTCTAAAAGAATTGCTCTTATAAATTATGTATTTGGGGTTTAGGAATTAATTTATCTCAATTGATTAAGGTAAAACAATTGTCATGTACTTAATTAATAAAATTATATTAGCTTATTTATATTTCTAAGTTATGAATTAATGAGGCTTGAATGATTATACTTTAATTAAGACATTTAGTGCGTTACAATTCAATTATTGACTTGACTAAATTTACTAAGCTTTTGCTTGACGAGATTAGCCAATTAGCTCTCAATTAATCGTTAACCTCTCTAATTAGCCAGGGTTACTGAGCTAATTAGCTTTGACAAAATTGGGGATGTTACACCAAGGTCAACTTCATTTAGGAAAAAAGGCGGTGGTCCAACCTTGTGGTTAGCCCCAAGTCTTTAGCTCTTGCCAATGCACTAACTATGTCCACAAGTGGGACTAACTGCTCCAATACGACCATTTGAATTTGGTCATTCCCTTCAACAGGGGATTTAAGATCAACTTCAACTTTCTCAAATGGTGTCGAAAGATCTAGCCTTTTTTCACATTAACCATGTTTATGGACAAATACATGGGTTCAGCATTTTCCTCGAATTTCAACCTCCTTTCCTGAATAGCTTGTCAAATAAAGTCCTTGAAATGAATGCAATTATTAATTGAATGACCAAATTTATGATAATATTTACAATACCTTTTATTGTTGATCTTTTCGACAGGAAGGAGCTTATGCCCTTTAGTGAGTTTAAGTTTCTTATCTCTTACTAATATGTCAAAAGCACATCTTTTAAAGTTAAAGGATGTTTTTTCTTTTCCTCTAGCTAGTTTCAATAAAGGGCACACTTGTGGTGGCTAAGCTTGTAGCTTAGCTACAACCATGAAGGATTCTTGATTCTTTTCCTCCTCATCAATTTCGATGGCATCAAGATAATCAATATAAGCAATTCTTTCCTTCTTAACACCCTTCCTAACATATTCTTTTTCCATTTTAAGGTTCTCAATTTGTCTCATTCTCATGGATAATTGAACCAAATGAAGAAATTGTTGTCTAACAAGTTTCTTTCTAATTTTATTTTCCAACCCATTTATTACTATTTTGACCACCTCAGCCTCAAGTATGTTTTCAAGTGTTGATAGCGGGCTATGTAATTGTCAATGGACTCACTAGGGTGTCTTCTCATAGAAAATAAGTCAGTTTCAAGCTGAACCCATATATGTATGGAATTTGTCTCAAATTAGAGAACCAAGTAAAAGCATTTTTGGTTAGAGAACTCGAAGAAAAAAATCTTATTTTCAAAAGTTCATTTGATGCTAGTTCTCCTATCTTTATAATGTATCTGGCTATGTGTTCGACAATGGATTCATCCTTATTTGCAGAAAACTTTGTCAACGACTTTGGGCTTTCATAACCTCTTAGCAATTCAGCCTAAACAACATAGTTAGCAAAGACTAACACAAAATATAGTTGGTTTGCAACCCTGACATTGAGTCCAAACCTATTCAAGACTTGTTCTACTACTTTAGTAGAATTTTACTGCCCCCAAGATTATTATTTCTAACTTGTCAAACTACATTGTCAGGGTCTTGGTTTCAACCCATGACATGCACCTCATTATGGTGTAATCCAGGCCATGGTGGGTTTTCAAGTCATGGTTGCTCAAACATATGAGGAGGAATTGGAGGCCGATTGGTAAGCTGACGAATGATAGGATCTTCAACATCCTCATTCAAATGCAAAGCCTCAACTATCCTATTCACTTGCTTGTTTATAGCATCAAAATTTTGGTTATTTGAGAATGTCAGAGGATTTATCATTATGGCCATTTGATGAGCCAAGTTGTTCATGACATTATGATTATTCTCCTTATCCTACTGCTTAAAAATGGCAAGGGATTGGACAGTATGGCCCTAAATAGACTAAAGCATTCCTCTAGTTATATTTGGAAGAACAGGGCCTATTTCGACAGTCTGACTCTTTTCAACTGCGGTGCCATACCCATATCCATAGGATTTTGACTCATTAATTCCGTAGTAGTTACCATCATGGATGGCATTATATTTTGCCAAATCGACATAGATACCATTTGTGTACCTAGTTAAGTCATTCCTTGAGTCATGTTTGGAATAATAGGGCCTATTTTGACAGGGTGACTCATTTCCATTGTAATGGTGACACTCGTATCTACAAGATCTTGAGTCATAATGCTCATATCAGTTACCATCATTGATGGCATTGAGTATTGGGGAATTAACATCATGCCATTTGTAGCATTCCCATAAGCATGGGATTAAAGAAGGGATTTGGATACCATAATGGCATCTGATCCATAAAAGTAGTAGCTTTTGGCGGGGTATAGCTCGAAGACAACCGATACACTGGGAATGCCCAAAAAGGAATTGGAGCACTCAATCCATTTGTATTTTTCATCACATTTTGCATGCTAATTTGTAGCTCACTACTTATATTTGGTATATTGCTAGTGCTTCTATTTCCATTTTAAGACAGTGTACTTTACTCACTAGATGATGAGCTCGATGTAGTGGACACAACGGTACCACTTCTCAATTGCATAAGCATTAGAAAGCTTTTGTACACTCAACCCTATCCCACTAGGTGTGCCAATTTGTTTATGAAGGATTTTTGACATAGGAGCATTACTCAATCATCAATATAAAAACCTTCAGATTCCATATCTTAGATCAGGAAAGTGAATCATTTCCTCCCAATAAAGGTAACAAGGTTTCCAGTTAATTGTACTACTCAACTAGTTCATCGAAGGGGACCAAAGAATAAAAAGAATAATTGTATTGATATGAACAAAATGTACTTACAATAAAGTAAATGAAAACAATAAAGAAATGAAAACAAACTAAGAATGAAATACGAACAATGAAATGAAAACAAGAAAACAAACTAAAGGTGATGATCTTTACTCATAAATTTCCCATTGCTCTATGTGTGCTAAGATGTCAAATTGTAGGGTGTAGCATAAGTGTTCAATCATGCCTTTCCTAAGTAACCTAAGTATTTTATTTATAGACAAATTCTACTTGAGTTCCAAGTAATTGCTCTATCCACATTCCATTTTCTGAATGCTTTGACATGGTCAATAATCCCTTTTTAGTAGCTTCAATGTAAAACTTTAATCCTTAAGCAAAATTTGAGCAATTTTTTTTTTTTATTTGTGGAAGCTACAAAACTCTTTTATTAATTCAGATGGTTTTATTTAAGATTTTACCCATTATATTTTAAATCCATTTATCAATTTTAAACATAAATTAAATAGTTACTTTGCAATACATCCCATAGGTAGCCTAAGCTTTAAACAACTTACCACTATAAATCTCTACTCTATAGATACATATCTACAAATTACAATGGAAGCACCTAAGTTACAAGCCGGAGGATAAACACAAATGCCCATAACTTCTCATGAAGCTAGTGCTTAATGAAATAAAACTTCACTTCATAATCTACTTGCTTGTAGAGACAAGGTCACAAACTACTCTTGTTTCCATCTTTATGGTGAATCCTACTATTTGAAAACACCAAGAAAGCAGGGTGAGAGAATTCTCCCAGTAGGGTGGTGTTTCCAAGAGAGTCCCGCTTCATCCAAAAATGCTAGGAAGAAGGCGGGAGTGCAGCAATGTGCATAGCACATAATAATTCAAGTCACATAAAATCCTTAGAGCATTTAGCGGCAAAACAACACACATAATAAGTCACTAGCAATAAATAAGATAAATTATCATTCCCAGCTATTTCTTAATGTCAAGCAAGATAGCACTGCATAATAATAAGCATGAATGATAAAGCAACAATGCAATTATCATCATTAGTAATATAACTCACAAATGGTGGCAAGTATACTATCAATTTCCTTTCTGCTACTTACTGATCTTTTCTGATAGCTAAAATCTATAGGGTCTACACCATATATCTAGATCTACAAGAGCTCTCATTACTACGGCATCCCTTAGTTAGATTAGTGATTGCCAAGTCCTTATCCGCTATCTTAGCAAGGCCCAAGTTGTCATTTTATCCACTGTAAGACTTAGTGATCACCAAGTCCTAATCCACTAGCATGGCGAGGCCCAAGGTGTCACTTTTGTCCACTACATAGTGGGGCCCACACACTTACTTATTCATTTATCATTTATTGCAACCATATATCTCATATTCAATCATGTAGTGCACTTATATTTTCAAGTCCATCACGTAGTGCACAAATGTTGCATATTCATCACATTAGGCACGAGTATTCCACAACCATCACATAGTGTATAATTCATATCTCATTATCATTCTAGGATCACACAGTGCACTTCAAACATATTTTAGGCATACTCATGTACTCGAATTCATTCTCAACACATAGTGCACCTATACAAATTCATTCTTCTCATATAGTACACATAATCTCATACTCACCTCAAAATGCCATAAGCCAAAGACATCTAGAATTTCATCAATAAGAACATGTTATCACTTTCTAATGTCATGTCATAACTATATCTATGTGTGCACACTAATGATATCATATCATACTCAACTCATGATAAATATCACCATTTCATTGTATCATGCACAATTCAAAACATAAAAACATAAGGACATCTTTGTTACCAATTCTTATCACTAGTGCATATATGAGAACATATATTCTAGGCCAAACTTTTCATGCTCATATTCGAACATACACAAGGCAAAAGTAGACATATTCTCAGGCAAAAACAAATCAAACAAAGTATAACAAATAACTCTCAAAGAATAGCTCAAGAAAATGCTTGCTCATAAAATAAGACTTAGAAAACCACTTCAGCAAGGAATTAGCTAGTTCATATGACATTTCTAATGGGATCTTTAACTTAATTCTTTATGATTAAGGTTTATTAGTGTGATTAAAAGTAAGATTAAGTCCAAGGTCCATGTCACAGTCCAAAGTCCATGGTCAAAAGTCCATGATCATATTTCCATGCTTAAGTACTCCAAGTATAAGGTAAGACCTTAAAGGTCTCAAATAAGTCCATATGAATCACATAGACTCATCATAGACCAAATATAGTCCATAACTCCATAAGCAAAGGTAATGATCTCAAAAGAAATAAACACATAAACTAAGCTAACTCAAACATGCTTAGAGGTTTGGAAACACATGGATTTAGAAACTTAAGAAGAGTAGTTTCATGCCTTAGAAAAACATATAGTTGAATTCTTTAAGAAACCATGTCTTGGCTATTTTATTTCAAAACTTCACAAAACTTATACAAAACACTTAAATCTTTATCTTTAAGGCTTTGAACACAAGAAAGGCATAAACCTCCATGTTATTCACCCTAGGCATGGCCATGCATATGGTGTTAAGAGGATGAACTTCCAAGTGCTCTCAAGCTCAAAGAATCCAATATCTTGAAGATATGAATTATAAAACATTCTTATCAATAACTAAAGTTGTCATATCCATTTTCTAGCCTTTAAAACTCATGAGAACCAAACACCATCAAGACCCTCTATAGGCATAGCTATACATGTGGGATTTGGTATGGTTCCTCATGGCTTTAGGCTTTATTGTTAAAGGAAACTCAAGAAACAAGTTCAAGAACCCAAAAACACAAGATGTCATCTTTTTAAAATGTTCAATGTCATCATCTAGCCTTGTAAACATGTATAACCAATTCACCATCGAAACGCTAATGTAGGCATAGCCATACTAATGGTGTTTGGTGTTGGTTTCCATGTATTAATGCTTGAATAATCAAAGAAACTCCAAAACACTTAGTAACTTTGAAAACTTTAAACATTTTCTTTGTGAAAACTTGACTAAGTTTCACTTAGACATTTTACCAAACATTTGGTGTGAAACCCATAGTTTTTCACATGCAGAAATCTTCTCCTTCACAAAACATCACTAAAAATAAGGTTTTTTAAGCTTTTGAGCATCACAAGCAAGGGAATACTTATACACATGGATCAAGCATTTAAATTTCATCATACTACAACCAAAAACTCTTAAAAAACATGACTTAAGGGTGGCTGCCCATACATGGCCGAAAATACATGTTTATGCACCACACATAATGTTTTTTTCAAGCTTTTAAGTCTTAAAACCAAAGAAACTCATATGTATATGAATTAAGCATGTTCAAATCACCAAGTATCACCTTGAAAACACAAAAATAAGGACTCAAACATTCAGCCCTTGTAGATGGCCAAAAATAAGAGAAAAAGAATAAAAGCTTCTATGCACCAACATGAAGATTTGATCACATAAACCTATCATGCATGAAATAAGTATGCTAACAATGATAGGTGCAACTATAAAACTCATCAAAAGAAGGATTACACCCATAGCCCATGTCTAGCCATGACTTCCTCGATGAAGAAAGGAATTATTTGCTTTATATAGATTTAAGAAAACAAAGGTTTTAGCATCAAAAACTCAAGACAATTAGTTTATGCATCAAAAACTCCATAGAAAACATACAACCTTGATGAGTTGAATTTAGATGCTAATTTTATTCCTCATACTTATTGTTTTAATCCTCTTTGTTGCATGTTTACTTTTTAATTATACAAATTTCATAGTTTGGTGCCAATTTACCTTTTTTGCCGCTTCTTGCATAAGCATGTCTTTTTCCTTGATTTTGTGTTTTAATGAGTTCCAAGAGTTTTGGATCCTTATATATGTTGTTTTTGACTTGTAGGAACCTAACTTGGAGGGATTTGAGGCTTAGAAGCAATTGGAAGCTCAATTTCACTGTTGTTGAAATTTCAGCTTGAACATTATGCAAAGTTCAAGTCATAACTCTCTCATTCCAAATCCAAATGAAGCAAATGAGGTGTCCATTTTGAACCTAAGAAAAAGATCTACAATTTTCATGAAGACATTGAGAGCTAATTCGGAGGTTTTGGGATCGAAATTGTAACATCCTCAATTTCTTGTCATGCTAAATCACCTCAGTAACCTTGAGTAATTAGGCACTTAATGAGAAAGTATGAGATTAAGGCTTAATTAAGGGGTTAACAAAGAGTTTATGAGTTAACTCGAACGAGAAAAATCAAGGGAATGCTTAATCTAGATTAGATAATCTCTAATTAAGCAAGCCAAAGCCTTTATAGCTTAATTAAGCACTAATCGCCCTTAGTTAGCTTAATCAAGTTTAATTAAGTTTAATTAAGCTTAATTGCAAGATTAATTTTTGTAATCGTGTTCTTGTGTGTTAATCACTAGTCCTTGCTTAATCATCTTAATTAAGTTACATGAGCACTTAATCACATGATTAAATTCAAATTTAGTCAATTAGACAATAAAGTAAAGAGTGATGTCATTAAAGCATAAAGCATAAGACAAGAATGCTTTATGTAAAAGTTAGTACATGCTTTGTTCTCCCATCATCCAATTTGTCCGCCTAAACCTTAATTAACACAAAAAAACACAAAAATATCTCCCTCCTTCCCTTTATGTTGGGCGCCACACTCACACACACACACACACATACACTCACATTTTCGTTTTCACTCATCCTATTCTCTCTCTTCAAACCAAATCGTCCAAATTCTCTCATCTTCTTCTTCATCTTCTTCTTCCTTTCTTCACCACCACCACCCAAAACCTCTCACTTAGCCCTTCAAGGACCTCATCTTTGGGTCTTTGAAGACAAGATCTAAACACTACCACCATCATTTGCAAGAAAACTCAAGAGTTTCTCCTTCCTCCTTGCAAAACCGCCACCATCGTTATCAAGAGGAGCCATCATCTTCTTCTTCCTCTTCTCTTATTTTTGCCCCATTTCTAAGAAAGGTAGTGATCTTCATCTTTTTATTTTGTTTACTCAAGAAAGCTTGAAGCTTGGTTTTCTCATGACCAAGATCTTTGAGTGAAAACTTGAGAAAATCTTTCATGCTCTTCATGAGCAAAAGTTTCTATTTTTGGTTAAATATGTTCTTGTTGTTCTTCAAGTGTTCTTGATGTTTCTACTTTTGGAAAAATATGATCTTGTTCTTCTCTTCTTCAAGGGTTCATGATGTTTCTATTTTTGGTTAAATATGTTCTTGTTGTTCTTCAAGTGTTCTTGATGTTTCTGCTTTTGGAAAAATATGACCTTGTTCTTCTTCAAGTGTTCTTGATGTTTCTATTTTTGGTTAAATATGTTCTTGTTGTTTTTCAAGTGTTCGTGATGTTTCTACTTTTGGAAAAATATGATCTTATTCTTCTTCAAGTGTTCTTGATGTTTCTACTTTTGTAAAAGTATGGTCATGCTCTTATTCTTGAATGTTCTTGATGATATCTTGCTTAAAGTTGCTTTTTTTCTTATGATGAGTTTATGATTAGAAAAGTTTCATCTTTACATGTTTTTCATGATTTGATAAGACTATGAACATCCTAAAAACTTAAAGCTTTAAAAAGTTTGCTTCTTGATTCCTTAAAAGTGGCGCAACTTTCAAGCTTCCATAAGGTTTTTTTTTTCGTTTTGTTTTGAAGGTAATATTACATGTAAAAGTCTAAGCTTTTTGGAATAATAAGTCTTTTTGAGTTAGAAAAATGATGTCTTGTCACTTTGTGTTTCAAAGATTGATCCTTGGAAGCAAATCCTTTCATAAAGTTTGAAACTTGAATCAAAAAGATCACTTTTGGATCATAGAAATGCTAACTTTTATAAAGATCAAGACTTTATAACTTTAAAGCTAATGTCTTATATCACTAGTTGATAAAGTAGGAACCCTTTTAATGTAAAGATAACTTTAAATCATAAAGTTGAGACCTTGATAGTCTTAGAATAATTAAAAGAGTCAACTTTCATAAAGAACAAGACTTTTTAGTTAAAAAGTTAGTAACTTGTAGTATTATTTCATGAAAGTATAATCTGTAAGATAAGAGCTTAATTTTAAAGGCACTTACTTTCATAGAGAATAAAATTTTATGACTACTTTATAAAGAATGATAACTTTTATAATACTTAAGGTAAGATCTTGTTATGTTAGTGATAAAAGTTTAAAACTTTGTAACTTGAATAAGTTAAAAATCACCCTTGGTAATTAGTGAACATGGTGTTGTTGGGTTCATGATATGGTTATGCGTTGTCATGACCCAAGGATTAGAGGGATCTTGAACTCCTTGGGAACAGAAGTATGATTAGGTCTTCTGAGCATACCATGAGCCTAGGAATCACTAAGTGCACTATCTCAAGGAAAGGAAACAATCATTTAACTTGATTAATTTGAATAAGTGTTCCATAATACATGAACCAAAGTAAAGAATAATTTCATATGAGAACTAAGTAACTAAAAGACCACATGCATACATCTTAACTAAGTGATTCTCTCATGGGTAACCACAGGAAATCATGTGATTATTCATAAGACTCTTCACAAAAAAAAATACAACTATAATCCCCTTTAGGGTAAAAATGCATGATGCCATTCGGCATGATGAATGATGAGTTTGATTGAGCTTTGTCTTATGATTGAATGATGAGTGTGATGATATGATATGGATATGATGAACTGTAGGTTGAAAGTTTATGATTGGCATTTTGGGAAAGCTTCGGTCTAGCCGTTATGCTGGCGGATTTTCGTCAAAATTATGGACTTAGTCATATCATTGCATGTGTTTAGTCAAAGAAGTACTATGCATGTAAAGTATGATGATAAGAAAAGAAATAATGGGATATGACCCTTTAATCACTTCGGTGAAGGAAGTGAGGGACGGTGATCCATAAAGATTCAAGGAACCTCTACGAGGGAGGCAAGTGTGACATGGAGGACCCTCCAACTTAGGGGTAACCAATATCGGCTTAGTCTGATTTGGTTTAGTACTGCGTAATGACAGTCACAGAATGAGCTCACGTCCAAAAGCAGTCTATTTCAAAGGAAAGTAAAGAATGTTAAGCATGTGCTAAAAACAAAAGTAAAGTCAAAGTATAACCATGGTTAAGTCTATGATGATACATGTCTTTGCATGTATTTATGTCGTCCATTTGCATTATGAATGCTTGTCCTATGCTTTAGTGTGTATGTTAGTTATGATGATGTAGTTATGATGTTAAGTTTAAAAGCAACTCGCTTTGAGGTTTGAGTTTTCAAAACTATTAAAATTGAACTTATATCTGTCAACTGTTTTTATAATTAAATGCGAAGTGGCTAGGACGATGACGATGACACAGTATTTATCTAGTCGCGATCGTACTGAGAAATTTAGTATTTCTCACTCCTACGTTTCTGTGTCGTCTTTAGAGGATGTCGACGTCGGGCATGGTGGTGATCTATGTTGAGTTCCCGGTGTGGCATTGGCGCTTTGACCCGGTCCTAAACGGCTCCATGTTGTCTGCGAAAGCAGCAATGAGGGTCTACATCTTCCACGATTGCCAGTTTCAGACTCCCGTGATGAGCCCATTTTTCCAACCACATCGTCCATTCGACGAGGTTACTATGGATGACATCTGCCCCTACTTTTAGCCACCGAGATACCCTACCGACGATGATGAGATTGACTCGGATACCCGTTTGACTCCAACTATTTCATTGGATTCTGATCCCTCGGAGCTGTCTTATCCGAGCTACCATGTGAAGACTGACCTATTTGAGCCCTTTTATCCGACTCGTTCTAGGGGATCTCACCGTTTGAGTTCGTCGCAGCCTTCGGTGATTCGTCTATCTTCCGATTCTTCTGTTTGGCTGTAGTTATGGGCTTGTCATTCTATTGTATGGCATGCTTGGGCTGTAGGGTTTTCTGATGTATTTTCTTTTATCATGTATTTGGTAGGTTTCTTGTGTAGGGCCGACAGTAGATATTAGACCCATTATTATCTTATGTATGACTCTAGTATGATTATTATTATATTATTATGAATGGTCGTGGAATGAATGTTATCTTTATCTAAGATTATGGTTCTTCTTATTGCTTCTATTTATGTTAAATGCGATGTATGTATGAGATAGCGACATTTGTATTACATGTTTGTGATGCGCTCATGGCTCTCGGTTTTCAAAACAATTTACTTGTTATTGTTCGAAAAAAAAAATTTTACCCCTATTTTTAGGTAAAGTAATTTCTAAAAGGTAATATTAGTTCCGCGAGCAAAAGTAACAACTGGTAATTCCACAATATGATTTAAGCATAGAATGGAACTATTAGGGTGTTACAGAAATGGAGCTTGAAATTGACTTGAATATGAAATTTTGCATAATTGCTATCAGGAGGATGATACAAATATTGAGCCATACCTCTCTTATCCCAAGTCCAAATGAAGAAAATGAGGTATCCATTTTGAAGCCAAGAAAAAGGTCTGCAACTTTCATGAAGACACCGAGAGCTAGTTCAGACATTTTGGGGGCTCAAATGAGGATTGAAAGTGACCAAAAAGTCAAATTCTGCATAATTGCTATTAGGAACTTGTGTTATAGCGTAAGGGCTTGCACTATAGTGCAACCTGCAGCTGAAACAACACTTGATTTACTAATTGTTGCACTATAATGCAACCATAAAAGTGCACAAATTCATGTATTAGTACCTAAGAATTCACCCAATTAAGAAATTAGGCTCATTTTTGGAAAAAGAACTTTCTTCCTCTAGTTCTTTGGTTTCCTTTCTCTCTAGTTTTTTTTTTTCCTTCTCAATTTTCTTCTGTTTTCATCAAGGCTTGTAAGACCCATTTTATAGTTTCCATTTTGTAACCTCCATTACCATGGAGGAGTAGACTCAAGTTAGCTCAAGGGGGTTCCAAAGGGTTCATAGGTTGTATCTTGAAACCCTATACTCCATTTATGATATGTGATATGTTCTCTTTGATTCTTCGCTTTCTTCTTTCATTCTTAGCCTACATTGAATGGTATTGACATGCATGTTGGTTTTGAATGAGATCATTAGTTGAGTTTTTGTTAATTGGTTAATTAGTAGAAACTCAATTAACTTAGGAATTGTGAATTAGGTTTGGGTTCAAATCTAGGCTAATGCAATTGGGACTAGAAATCAATATAGGATAATTAGAGTTGAGGTTTCAATTTCCTAATTGATTTTATGTTGGTTGAACACCTAGAGGTCTCTAGGTAGAATTGTGGAGTTATTGGTAGAGGTTTCTTTCATGGCTCAATTAGCAATATATCATGTGTTTAATTAATTGTGTGTTGATGATTGATCAATCAAGTGCCTTAGGAACTTCTTAAGCTAGTGCCTTAATCATATATAGTTTTTTATTTTAGATTTTAATCGTTGCATGAACACAAAATCCCCTCCTTGCTAATCAAATAACATTAACATCCATATGAGACGACTCGAGTTGTTCCACTTTGCTACAAATTTTAGCGCAACCAGTTATTGTAATTTGGGTGAAGTGTGACCTTGACTACCAAACCTCATATTTTCCATGAACTTTTAGAGAGCTCAAATGAGGGTATATAATCTAAAAATAAGTGTTAAAACCTCAAATAGCACAAAGAATCACACATAATTCATGCATGGAGCCTAGAAAGGTGAAAAGAAAACCCTACTTGATGTAAGAGCTTGAAACTCAAAATTGCAAGGGTTGGACAATAGCTTGTTCTAAGTTTTTTATCCTTGTTTGAAGGCTTAAATTCAAGTTATGAAGGTGGAGGATGATGGTGTTTGATAGTGGAAGAAAAGGGTAAAGATTTGGTGTTGTTTTAATGAAGGTTTCTTGGTGTTTTTGAGAGAAAATGGTGGAGGTTTAATTAGTTAATTGTCTCACTTTTCATTAATTAATTAATTTAAGAACCATTTTGAACTGATTTAGATACATATTGACATTCATCTTATATGTTGAATAAGGATTAAGAAAAGGTTATAGTGGTTTAAGGCTTATTTAATGCATAATTAGCAATTTTTCTTAAATCTATATTAGACAATTTAAGTTTTAATTAACAACATAATTAGTAAACAATTAAATTTCTTTAATATATCATCAAATACCATGTTTAAATATGTGTTAGATGATGTTTCTGAATTTCCAGTATTTTTCTAATGATTTGTGAATCTAGCTTTAAGGAAATCTATTGTCTTCTAACAATTTGTCCTAAAACAAAATACATTCCTTTGTGACTAAGATCTTTCAACTCGTACTTAAAACTGTCTTCGAACTAAGCAAAGCATTTTATTCCACAACATTTTTCATAATTTATATCTCCTGGAATAGATTCTTTGTGGATTATATGATCTCTCAATTAAGGAACAGACTAGAAAGCTCAGAAGGATGAAGTTACACCATCAAAAAGGAAAATTAACCAACAAAAAGGATCACAAAGTATTCAGAATGTTGATTGATCCCCAAGGGTGTTCATCAGAAAGATGATTCTTATCAAGTGTCTCACCTTCAAAGTTTCTTCAACATGATTTTGTGATATATTTCAAAAAGTCAAATGTGATTTAACAAGATCCAAAAGAAGCTTTGACAAGTCTGAAAAGTTGGTTGACCCTTCAACGGATACTTTCCCTCTTTTGTGTCACTTGTAAGTGTTAAAGACGAAAACTACATTTTCTCTTTCCAATCCTAGACTAGTGGATTAGAGGGACAAGACTCATGATCTGCAAGCTTCAACGGTTATATCAAAAAGTTACTCATTGTAACTTCTGCTTGAAGAAAATTTTCTCTACTGCATTGTAATAGCTAACACTCTCTTGTTGAGAAGTTAGAGAAATCTCATACACTGAATGTCCTGTTTCAAACTCTGAAAAAAGATTCAGTGTGAGTGTTAAAACATAAACCAATATATCAACTTGCTGTAACCAGACCCGATAGTGGTCAGTGTGAGCTTGAAGAGGCTAGAAAAAATGCTACTCGTATAGCTTGAAAAGGCAAGGACAAATACTACTTGGTTGTATAAGCTTGGAAAGGCTTGGAAAAAGAACACTAGTAGTATAAAAATTCTAAACAAAGATTTGGGGACTAGACATAGGCATTTGGTTGGCCGAACCAGTATAAATTCTGCTGTCTGATCTCTCTATCCTTTCTATTTTATTAACTGTCTTCACTTAGTATCTAACTCTGTGTGTTTATTATAATCCAAAACGTTTTGAAAGCTAAACAACATTTATCTCTAACCAAATCGCTTTCGTATTCCAAGTCTTGGACTTGAAAAAGTTTTTTTTGCTAAAAGTTTCAAGTATAAATTCTTAGCTAAAGCACAATTCAACCCCCCTTCTTATGTTACCTTTTTCAACACTTACCACCTCCATGATCACGAACTTTAAGCTCAAAGTTGGAGGCCTTCTTGGCCTAAAAACCACTTGCTCCTTTTATGAAAATTGATCCTCATCTTCTTCTCTACAAATCTCCTCCATCAATTTGAGGCTTAACCATCAAGTGGAGTCTCTCCACCTCCATATGAGCTGCTAACATGAGGAAGGACGAAGGCTAGGAGTTGATTCTTGGCTTCCCTGCTTCCATAGTTTCAAGGATTTTGAGGTAAGCTGATCAAATCCTTAGTTTTGATTGTGTTTGTAGGTTGTGTGATTGTTGTGTTCTTATATGTATCATCCTTGGTTTATGCTCATATGATGATATTATTGCTCTTTTCTAATGATTTAAGGTAGGAAAACTTGGTTTAGGTTAAAGATTAAACCACAGGAACAAAATTGAACCAAAATAAAAAAGCTATGAGATGGAAACCCTAGGCATTGTTGTAACACCCTACTAATTTAATGTTATACTTGAGTCATAGCATGAAATTAAGTAGATTGTGTTACCGTGTTAGCCTCCTGTCTAAAGCTGCATTCAGTATTTTATATTCTGATATATATATATATATATATATATATATGACTGACGTATATACCTACGAAGTAGGGCGTTCTATATAATAAACGTAATTTAGCATAGAAATATCATTAATTGCATATATACATATGTTAGTGGGAAGCCAAAGCTTCAGTTTATAAATATACATATCAAACGCAGAGTGAAGTAAAGGGACAACAAAATTCCTATTGTTAAAAAAGTAAAGACAGAAATGGTGGAAGTCAGCTAGGTACAGCGATGTCCCACTCGGGGTCCTGGTGAAGTTGCAGGTCTGGAATCTCAATGATGAGGGTAGCCGTCGGGTCCATCGCCCACGTCTGAGAATGAGGCGGAAATGCAAAACGAGATAAGAATTTAAGAAATTCTCAGTAGGGTTCGAGTATGACGTTTAACTGACATCGCGTTCATTCTCAGTTGCCTCAGGTTTTATTTAATTATAAAAACATGAGATTAAACTTAACTATTCATATTTAATAAGGTTGAGAGAAAAAGGTCTGGTCCGAGGCAAGGTCCAGTTTTACTTGAGACAACAAAAGAGATAGAATAAATTAATATCAACAATAAACAGAATAATGAGCATACAACAGTAAATGAATTTAATAAACAAACTGTAAATGACTTATAATGACCATTCAATGTGATTATGCATTTAATGCAATCATGAAAACTTGCTCTTAAACCTTTCTTCATAAACTTTCTCATTCCTCATAAACTTTTTCCATTACTTGGTCCCCTGGGAGTTCTTGGCCATTTTAGACTCCTGGGTAATAGTCTGCATTTCAGGATCGAGCTCGTTCCTATACAGGAATTGCCGGGTTTACTTTCCCCAACGTTCCCACCAATCTATTCCCCTTAACTTTCTATCCGGGGCTAGCCCAAGTATCATGGAACTTTCATCATAACATATTCTTTGAGTTCATCATAACATAACTTTCATAGTTTTCTTGAAAATGCACATGCATCTACTTGTATTTCATGACTTATGCATATACTTTACCACAATTTTGGCGGCATAACGGAACGTGTTTGCTTCCCCATGAATAGTGCCAATACATCAGAATACCAATTTCTTATAGAAATTACAATATTGCATGCACAATTCATCATGGAACTCATAGAAACGTCAGTCTCCTTAAGGCAGAGTTACAGCCTCAACATAAATCATTCAACCCGGTTCTTATTAAAGTGTTATGTGTCTATTTTCTAAACTCTTTGGTCCCATCTGATTTTGATAACCATAACTCAAGTTATTCAGGTTTTATGCTGGCCTGCTTTGTGGCTGGCCAGAATTACCCACTCAAAAGTAAAAATCTACTAAAAATTGAAAACTGGCTCAAATTGCACGAAATTGGTCTCTTATCAAATCTAATAGGACAAACTTTCATATGCAAAAAGTTCCATTTCAATTGCCTTCATAGGGCTCGAGTTATAAGCCCTGAAACTTAACCTTCCTGAACTGCTCTGTTTTGGCTTGGTTTAGACATAGGGTAACTTCTTTGAATCACTGGGAACAACTGAGATGATAAAAAACTCGGAATTTCTTTGGATGATGTTCTCCTATGTGTAAACTTTCCAACAAGATTAATTTCACTCAATTTGGAGTTGTATAGGGTGAGTTACACCCTTTCAACCTATACTGCTCGGGTGAGTGTCCTGATTCCTAAGTCGAACTTCAAAAATTCATATCTCTCTCCATATTACTCCAATGGTCTTGTATGATATATGTGTAGAAATCCCTAGATGTCTAGTTTCACATAAAAATGGTTTCATTAATTTTAAATGGCGGGAGGCGGAGCCGTACACTCCGCCATACGGACTGCTGAGGGTTTTGAGTGTTCCAGCCTCTCAACTCTTCCTATCTTCATCCTCTCTTGTTTCCAATTCCATTTTTAATCTCACAAACAGCCAATAAACCAATTATATTTCATCATAATCAGTCAATCAACATATCAAAATTAAGGAATTAAATCGCCACCAACCATCCAAGAGTCAGAAAATCAAGCAAGAAGAAAACCTCTACCTCTTGTTATTAAGCTTGAGTTTGGGAATGATGCTTATTTGAACTTGAAGGTTGGATGGAGTGAGTGAGTGGAGAAGAGAAAAGAGAGTTGAACTGAGGAAGAAGTTACGTAGAAGGGGGTCTGAATGAGAGGAGGAGAGTGTGTTATATAGGCATGAGTGGTAGTTAACTTGGAAGGTTTTGATTGGCCTCAAAACACAAGGCTGAATTTCAGCCAACCTTTCCCTCTTTTTGTGACCAAAATGCTCTCCACGTTGCCCTCTTTTTGTGACAGAATTGCTCTCCACGTCATCCCCTTTTTGTGGCAAAATTGCTCTCTACGTCGCCTAAAAGTGGGACTCGCTTCCAGTATGTTCTGAAAATGACATCGGAACTCATACTATTCTTAAAGTCGGAAATCGTATGAAATCGGAACTCGGAAATATTGTCTGGTTTATTCGAAACTTGAAAGCAAAGTCGGATGTGGAACCAAGCACTTAAATTTGGAAGTCGGGAAAATTAGTAAACTTGAATCAATTCTAAGCATGACACCGGAGATCGGAATTCACAAAATTAATCCGTGTACCAGGAAATCGGGACTTATAGAACCTCGGCGCTCCAAACTCGATATCGGAACTCGGGAAAATTCTGGTCGAACTTGGAGACCAATTCAGATAAACTCGGAAGTAGGATCTCGTATACATTATAATTCACCATAAGGTCGGAAACAGGAAAATCCAAGCCAATCCATTTGAGCCTTACTAAGATTGGAAATCGGGAATTTAAAAAAATTCACTGACGGGGTCGGAAGTCGGAAATCGGGGCGTTACAATTGTCTACACAATGGAGCCCATAACTTTCTCTACAGAACTCAACCTTGAGTAAGACTAATTTTAGAAGAAACTAGACTTCAAGGAAAATCCAACATATGAATTATAGGATATTAGATTTAAATTAAATTAGTTATAAATTTTTGAAGTTTACTATTGGATTTCACTCTCTATCTTGACCAAAGTATGATGTTAAGGGCATAACTCGCCTTATATAACTTCAAATTAAGTGAATTTAATATTTTTAGAAATCTAATACATAGAAGATTATTCCATGAAGATTTTAGGTTCAGATGATGAATGGATTTTCCCCAGTAATTATTGAAAATTGAGTTATGCTCTGTCCAAGCTAAGATAAGGTAGCTCACTGGAAGAGTTCATAACTTAAGCTCTAGTTACCCAATTGAAGTGAAACCTATGAGGATTGAAAATGATTCTAATATTACAATTTGATATAAATTTCGGATAAAAATGATATAGAATGGATTTTTACTGATTTTCTAAAGTTGAGTGTGCAAGTCTGTCTTGAAACAAAGTAGCCTTGAGTAAAATTTTCATAACTCAAGTCATACATCTCAAATCGAGGCAGAACTAAAGAGGTCCGAAAGATGTCTGATAAGGCTATAATCTATTAAATTTATAGATTAAAATAAATTAAAATGGAATTTTGGTATAATTTAGAAAAATAGGGCAAATTTAAGAAGAATGGAACAACTTGAGGATATCTTGACTTAAGGGTCCCCTAAGCTATGAAATGTTCGAAAGCATAAGTTTTATGTAATTTCACACTAATAGGATGCTATATTGATATACTATTTATGATGAATGTAATTGATATGACTGGATGGCTGATTGATGTCTATTTTGGGACCTTCCATATTTCAACTATCATGCTGTCGAATTTTCGGCAAAATTATAAGAATCCTATGAACATTTATTTGTTATGTAGATGTATACGAGAATCATGCATGCAAGAATATATGAAATTAAGCTATGAGACACGCATAAATGCATTTAGCATGTTCATGCATGATTATTACAAGAATGAAAGAATATGAATAGATAAGATATGAATCCCTTCACTGGGAGGCAATTATTGGATCCTTCCCTGTGAAGGTAGTTAAACAGATAAGATATGGATCTATTCACTTGAAAGCAATTATTTAGATCCCTCCCTATGAAGATAGTTAAAACTATGGGATTCCTCTACCTTGGAGCCAGTTGTTCAAAATGAGATCCCTCCAAGTCTAGAGGTATGTGAATGCCCTTGCGAGTCAGTACTATATGACGAAGGCTATGAGTTGAGCTCACTCCTAAATCAGGCCATCTAAGGATAGTAAATCAGGCTATCTGAGGATAGTAACTCCACAAAACAAGGACAACAATGAAAAGAAAATAATGGAAACCAATAGAACTAATCATTAGGCAATCATTTGAAAGATATTCCTGGGTCCCACTCTAGCTAGCTAAGGACGAGAGTCCTTAACCATGTACATAGTCATCCAACGTGATGGTTTCTAGTAATCTCTCTTGGGCGTTGCCCTTTTCTCAACAATGAGTGATCTATTAGGCTAGGTCTCATTATTATCCTAATCACACTTTTCTTTTAATGCGCCATTAGAATTCTTGTGCATCAAGAAAAATATACGACGGACCTATTGAAAACATTTGATATGAATAAAGCCAAGAGCATGAGAATGGTGAGAAAGTTTCTAAACAAATGTACTGATGGATGATAGATTCTTTGTTATGCCTTACTGCTAGTTGACCTAACATATAATTAAATATGGAAATTTGTGCTAGATTTCAATATAATCACAAAAAATCACACTTAAATGCTGTCAAATGTAGGCTTAGTTATCTTATGGGCACTACTAATCTTGGCCTATGGTATAAGTAGGGATGGATCCAGAAAAAGTGTAAAGGATGGGTTGAAAGTAATGAGTTGTATTATCAAAAAACACATATTAAAATAAAAATACATATTATAACATATGCTAATAAACTATATATATATATCATACCTCTATGAAAGTCAAATATGGCATTTCTTTAAGTTGTAAAACTTGTCAATAATAGAACTTGTGTTAAATTTTTTAGCAATTTTTCTCTAAATATAAGTCAAAAGACAATTTAAAAAACATTAAAAATAAATAAAAGTATAGAATAACATAAATAAAACTAAAATAAAGAAAAATAAGATGATTATGTTATCATCAAAAATAGTTTTTTTTACCACACGTTGCACTTTCTCCTTTTGGCTCCAACAATGGCATGGACGATGCTCCTCTAAATGTGAATAAGTGAATAACTAGAATTTTTAATTTATGAGAAGATATATAGATTGTAAAATGAATGAGAAAGGAAAAGTCACCTCAAATATGTTATTTATAGGGAATCATGATAAATGATTGGTGAAATGACCAGGTTAAGTAAAAGTATATTCAGTTATTTGGGTTTTCTTTTTATTTAGTTAATTACATTGACTTGCATGTGTAGTTTTCGAATTTTTTTTTTTTTTACATAATTTGTATAAATGCATACTATTTGAGAGTAGTATATTTTGAAACATTTCAACTTTATATCTATATGTATAATTTCAAAGAAAATAAATGGAGGGTAGATTGTGGCCCATTCTTGCACCCGCCGTAAATTCGTCCCTAGGTATGAGAAAGGTGTTTCTTGTGATCTCATAAGTAATTGTGATGCAGATTTTGCTGGAGGTTGTGTAAAAAGTACAAACGCAAGTGGATGCTGCTATTTTAGCATATTACCATATAAACTTAAACTTTGATGTTTAACATCCTACTAGTTAGCTATTATTTTACCATTTATTTTACTTTTGATAATAATTAACTAGTAGAGTATTACTAACTTTCTACCCTAAATTTTTCGGGGTAATTTTTTTTTCACTGATCGTGGTTACTAACTTCTAATTTTATTCTACCCAATTAGCGTAGCAGAAATGAAATCATTCTATAGCATATTAGTTAGTTTATCCACAGTTAAGGCAACTATCATACATAGAAACAGGCCTTATACATATTATAATAGAGTACAGTAGCTAATATGAGTTCCAAATACATATCCAAACATAAAAAGGGATGCCTTAAGTTTTACTCATTCCCATCCTATCCTGGTGTAGCACCAAAAATAGAGCTATAAGAGAAAACATATTAGATGGGAATGCCAAAAGATAGGCCCTATTGATTAATTGGATTTTTTTATATTTATTTTCCGTCATATTTAGTTCATTTAATCCTCTTTTGTGCCTAATTGGATTGATTTGGACTATTTTATGTTAATTGGGTTTTGGTTAGGCTTGATCTATTTTTTTCGGCATTAGACTAATTCTGACACTGCTTTGGTTTTTGAGGTCATATCTTAAGTTATAAAGCTCATTTCATCATGATCTTTGGTTTGTAGGAAAGCTAAGAGATGGACCTACAACTCCTATGCAGAGGTCAAAAGCAAATTCGGAAGTCTTAGAGCTAGAATTGGGCATAGAAGTAGAGTCCTGACTGCAACCGTGGTTCCTGAGCATCATGCATTACGGAGGCCATATCTCGGTCCACAAAAGCCTAATTGAGCCCGTTCCAGTGGCGTTTTGAAGCTAACATCCAAGCCTTCCACTCACCTTTAGGAGCAAATCCAAACAGATGCATATTCTTGGCCAAAAATATGGAGAAATGTTATTGATTATTTTGGGGAACTAAATTTAGTGTTTTTAGTGTAACTTTCTCCCCAAAATTTAGAATTAAGTAAATAAGGTGTCCAGATTCAGAGGAGAGACAGAGGATTAATGTAGTCAATGACAATTTAATTATTTTAGACATTTTTATTTTGTAAGGGCCGAGTTCAATCAAAGGGCATAATTTTCTAACATTAAGACAAAATTTGGAATACAACTTTTTGGTTTTCTCTTCTTTCCTTCTCTCTACACCACCCTCCTTCAACTCTAAGTTTTTGTGTTCCTCTATTCATGGAGGAGTAGATTTCTATCTAATCCAAGAATTGAAGGAGGTCTGACACTCTTGAGGATTGGTTTATTTGGATTCAACAATCCAATTCAAGTTTCTTTACTACTTTCTTCTATTTTCAGTTGCATTTTCAATTCAAGGTTTTCATTTTAATTGTTAACTAAAAATTTTGATTGAATGCATATTCATTGGTTAATGTATGTAATTCAATTGCTGCATGGAGTGTGGATAAGAGATTTCTAATGGTTAATGGCATTGATACTTGAGATTAACCCGAGTCAATTGATTCTAGAGGTTTCTGAATTCAATTGAATGTGTGTGAGTTAATTATATGGATGGTGTTTTCTATGTTAAATGCATGAATCTAAATAGAGATTTCTTTTCGATTTATATATTAACCACTGAGTTGAATTATTGATACATGATTAGAATCCTATGATAGAGTAAGTCGTTGATCTTCTTGATTCTTGGATTGGAGTTTCAACTTCTGTGCACTTTCACTTTAATTAGCTGTATTCATGTTTGGTTTATTTTGTCTTCGAATCATAAACAAACCCCCTCAAATTCCTAATCATATAGCATTGTCATCATTTGAAGATGACTCGGATTGCATCCTATACTGCAGGTTTACGTAATTTGGTTTTACAATTTGATCAAGCATGACACTCAAGTCACCTATGCTACATCAAAACCTCTTTATTTATTTATCAATAATAGCGATAGTAAGCATGCAGTCTAAGACAACTAAACTAACTTTCTTAGTAACAAAGTCATATTCTAAGGCCACATCTATCTTAATGGCCACCATGATCCAAGCCACTTGGAAACTCTAAGGAAAAGTGAGAGCAATCCCCCAGTAGGGTGGTGTTCCTAGGGGAGTCCCACTTTATCCCAAAAAGTCCTACAAATAAGGTGGGAGTGCAGCAATATGCAGAGTAACATAATAAATCACACTTAACATTATCAAAGTATTTGGCAGCATAATACAACATAGATAAACCACAAATAATAAATAAGAGCCATGACAAGACAAATTATAATTCCCAGCCATTTAATAATATTGAGCAAGATGGCAATGCACAGTCATAACCATAAGCAATGAAGCAGCAACACAAATATCATAATCACCAATATAACACATAAAAAATGGCAAGTATACTATCAAATTCCTTTATACTGCTTTATGATCTGATGGCTGATGTAACACCTTTATAATCCCATATTACGCTTAAGTCATTTTATTGTAATTATTAGTTGTTACTGTTGCTTTGCGAAAACTAAACACATTTATTAAAAAATTTATGAATCTATTACTGAAATTACCTTTTGAAAACGTGAGCCATAAGCACATAATAATCGTCGTGTAGACAAAGCCTCCCATACATAAATATTTGTGTTGTAGTAAATAAATATAAACATAAATAAACATTCGCCTTCATACTTAAACATCACCATAATCATCATCCACACACAGAGACTATGGTAAACCATATATAGCAATACAAGCAACCATAATCAAGGAAGAGATATAAGTATCATGCTAAAAGAAATGAAAATACAACTATCCGGCCACCATGATCCATAAACAACATACATACTAAAGAAGTGCAACCTAAAAGTAGATAATAAAAAGAAAGCCGCACTAGCAATCCAAAGCTTTGCACATACCACTGTACACCCTCCCTACTAGCAACTAATAAGGAATGAAGTTGTTCCCTAATCTGCCAGCAACATCACCACATCTACCTCCTCGTGCACATCCGTGGCCATAAGGCACTGCTTGGGTGCGAATAAAGCCACACCTACATCTCAAGCCAGACACTTGGCTCACTGTAGAGGAAGATGACTCTGAGGTCAACCAAATCATAGATGGATAAGAAGCCTCCATAGGATCTAACTCTATAGTGTAGGTTGACGTCAGATGCATATTTGAATCTGTCATTACATCCAATGGGTGCATAAGGGGATGAAAAAGAGGATGTACTGCAGCCAAGGTGATATCATCAAATGGATCATGAAGGCGAAGGAAAGGACTCATAACAGACAAACAAATAAGTAGTTAGAATCTAAGGCTCTCGGTAGGTATACCCAATCTACTAATCAAACAGGGTGTCATCATAAGCATTCTAATCGCTTCAGTTTTTGATGAAAATGTGAGCATATTCACATAAGCAATGGTTCAATTTTAAGTTTGAAAACATTTTTCTCTCAGGGGATTATATTTTAACACTTATTTGGCATATTCATGGCAAGTATAATAGCAATAACAATATGACATTTCAAACATAATCATAACAGTATTTATAACATAATGAGATGTTTTAATATGCATATGCTAATGCACCTTCTTGACTTATGCAAGTGCACTTAACTTTCTATCTCTGTCTTTAACTTGCATCTTGCTCTTTTGTACTTGATCCCCCGGAGGTGAATAGCCTCTTTCACCCCTGGGTAATAGCCTACTTCTCAAGTCTAAACTCGTACCTATACATGAGTGACGGGTTTACTTTCCTTAACCCTCACACTAGTCTATTCCCCTTAAATCTATTCGAGGCCTAGCCAAAGTCTTTGGTAGTACTACCTTGGCCGACAGCAAGGTGGAGGCTCAGTACATCCCTTTGTAAGTTCTTATAATCTTTCTGCTTTCTTAGCTATGATCATACATGCACCTGCTATATGCACTTATGTGTATGCTTCATATCATACTTTAATCATTTTTGCGTACATGATTTCAATATATATATATATGTATATAATCATAACATTCATGAATTTCTACTAGAAATTTGGCAGCATAATAGCTGAAATGCGAAGGGTCCCAAAATAAACAGTATTATCCAATTAGCCAGCCAGTCATATCAATTATGTTCATCATAGATAATATATCAATATAACATTATATTGGTGGGAGATTGTCTAAAACTTATATCTTTGAATATTTCATAGCTTACAGGACCCTTAAGTTAAGAAAATTCTTAAGTTGTGCATTTATTCTTTTAATATGTTGTAGCCTTATTAGTCCATTTTTGTACCTCTTTGCTCCCATTAAGTTTTGAGGTGTATAACTTAAGTTATTAATGTTTTACTCAAAGTTGTCTTGTTCATGGCAGACATGCATACCTAGATTTAGAAAATCACTAAAAACCCATCCTTCATCATTTTCATCCGAACTTTATACCAAAATTAAGTTATTTGGATTATATTTTAATCCTCATAAGTTTCACTCCAATTGGATAACTAAAGCTCAAGTTATGAGCTCCTTAATTGAGCTGCCCTATTTCAACTCTAATAGAGCATAGGTTAAATTCAAGGAATTACTGGAGAAAATACACTTATGATCTAATTCTAAAATTTCTGTGAAATAATATGCTATGTATTAACTTTTTAAAAAAATAGTTTCACTTAAATTGAAGTTATATAGGGCAAGTTATGCCCTTTACATCACACTTAGGTTAGGACAAAGAGTGAAATCCAATAGTCAACTTCTAAAAATCATACCTAATTCATTTTAAATCCAATGACCTTATAATTTACATCCTTAAATTTCTCTTGAAGTATATATTTACTAAAAATACTTTCATTCAAGTTTTAGTTCTGTATGTTGAAATATGAGCTCCACTGTATGGACATTGCTCTAAGGTTTCATCCAACAACCTTCTATTTTGGTTATCTCTTGTTCTTTTGACCTAATCTTCAAGCTAAACCACGTTTTCCTATCTTGAATCACTAGAAACATGTCATATTAACATCATACAAGAGCAAAGCATGGAGAATACAAAGAATACCACATCAGCCTCACAACATAAAACACAAACAAAGCTAAGGATTTAAGCTACCTACCTCAAAATCTTTGAAACTATGGAAGTGAGGAAGATCAGCAACTCCTAGTCTTCCTTTGTCCTCCGTGGCAACAGCTCCTATGAAGGTGGAGAGACTCCACTTGAAGTTTAATCATCAAATTTATGGAAGGATATTGTAGAGAAGAAGATGAGGATCAATTTTCATAAAATGAGTGGGTGGTTTTGAGGCCA
The DNA here is from genome assembly GCA_031439585.1 of Pterocarpus macrocarpus. Lineage (NCBI taxonomy): Eukaryota > Viridiplantae > Streptophyta > Magnoliopsida > Fabales > Fabaceae > Pterocarpus > Pterocarpus macrocarpus. The sequence goes on from CM062518.1 coordinate 74,778, forward strand.
ACAAGGCCTTCATCTTTGAGCCTGAAACTCATGATCATGGAGGTGGAAAGAAGGAGAGGAAGATGAAGAAGAAAATGGATATGAGTATATGGGGGAGAGTGGATGAATTCTTGAGGGTATAATAGGGAAGAGTGTGGCTTCTTTGGTAAGTTTCGTTGGCTTCTTAGTTAAGTTTAAGGCTTGAATTCTATTGGTGAGTTTAGAACAAAATTTAAAATCACTTGGGCTTGAGTTTTGGGTGACCCTGGTTTGTCCACCTAGAGCGTCGGAGTGGCTTGGCTTTGGCCACATGCTCTGGCTATCCCTTTGATAGGTCTGTCCAATCCTCGGGGGATTGTTCCCCTGGGTTGGTCATACCTAGAGATAACATAAGACCCTTAATGATTAATTCAAGGTGTTTAGCTATTAATTTGGGTACTCTGAGTTGCCCGATATAATATATATACAGTGTGAGTAATATTACGCTTTTATTTAAAGTCAAGTGTAGAAAATACCAATTATAGAGTTACTACATATATTTTAGTTGTTTACTATTGTCGTGGAGCCCACATAATCCAGGAATCAGGATTTTTCTGCTATTGTCCCTCTTGATAGCTGTAAGCCTTTATTTACAACTTTGTCATTATAATTTAAAAATTACAATTTTGCCCTTCTTTTTTCTATGACCTCCAATTTACCATTTTGCCCTTGCCTTGGACCCGAACTTTCTTCTATCCCGGCCTATCCTCAGTGCTTGGGATGTTTCACATTACCCACTTTAAAAAGAATTTTGCCCTCAAAATTCCCTAACTGAGATTAATTCGGGAGAATTCTTTCTCAACTTTTGGTATGTTCTACGCTATAAGGGAAACTCTTTTTTCAAGTTCATGTCCTACTCCAAGCTTGCTTGCCAGTAGCTTCCCTCCTTTTGTAATTTGCTTTTGGCTGTCAAGTCTTCCAAATTACCAAGTGCCATAGTTGAAGTCCCCATCACTATCTTGGAGAATTGCGAAACATATAACTGGATCGACTGAGAATATTATCCTTTTTATTTTCTAGGGTCTGCTTGCAAACCCCTTCTTGCTATAGAGGTCACATCAAGATTCGTTACTTGTAAGAGAGTATGTTTGTCCATAGGCTTTATTTCTGATCCTGAAAGCCAGAGAAATTTATAAGCGAACCTATTGTCTTTACTTACGTTTCAAAAATTTTCTCTTGTCCCAAATTCTTATAGGGTCTTCATAAGCATGGACTGTTGTTCATTTTTCTAATTCCCATTGCATGGGTTGATTCCTAAGGCTTGTGGTCTTTCTTAATACCACTCTGTTGTCCTTGGAATTGATATGTCATCCTACATTGTGCTTATTACAAAACTATTCTGTTATTAACTCACAACTATCTTTAGCTACAAATCTTCGATCGCTTTACTAGCCTAGTCACATTAGGGCACCTGCTTCTGTTTATTAACTCTTGAATGATTATTAGGGTGTGTCTGTTACTCTGCCGTTGACATATGGCTGGGGAACATAACATTATTCTGGAAAATTCCCTTGTGAAATCTTCCTAAATTTGCAAATCAACCCAAGTTATCGGACATAGGAGATCGTGAGCGGAATATCAGTCCATTCGATGATTCTTTGTTACTCGTCTCTAGGGATAATCTTGTGCCAATTAACAATGAGTATGTGCATTAGTTGTTCTCCTTACTGACATTCCGATAAAGTCAAATCCGGTCTTCAATGCAGATATCTTTGTTCTCTAGTTGGTTGGGGAATTCTCCTCCCATCTTTCTACTAAGCTTTTGGGGCAGATTTCCAGAAATTCGGTTATCTCTGGTGTTCCTACTTGTCTCTATTACTAATCCTACATGTGTGATAGTTATGATAGCTTTATTAAGGTTCCCTTGAAAATCACCTTGACTGCCTTCTTATGACCTTTATATACTTTACCAATTGTTGGCCCAAGAGTGAGTTTCTGCTCCCCCTGGCATAATTCTTCTTAGTCGTTTCCTTAACCTACTTCCCCAAGTTCTGCTCACAAGTCTTTACTTTGAAGTTAAACCCTTTCTGGAGTTTCCTTTACTTCATCACTACATACCTCAAGTTTTCAATCTTGATTTTTAATTATCAAGGTATGGGCAATTCAGTGTGAAGAGGAGAACTAGCAGTCTTACTTTCCTATTGAAGTTGTAGAGTTCCATCACTCCAATCTTCTTACAAGATATTGTGCAAGTATGTATGGAGAAGGCTCAGAGATTATATTGAAGCCCAAGGTCACCTTGTCTTGATAATACGTTGATCCATTACCAAGTCCATTAGGGAAGTTATTTATCTTCTCTACCCTGTATCTAGCTATTCTTGCTATGTGATTCCAGAAAAACGTTTTGCTACTTATTCCCTAGACCTCAGATGCCAACTTGGAGAAGTCTTGTGGTCACTAAGGTTACCATCTATAGTAGTGGTCAACTTTAATATGTAATAGCCATAATGGCTATATCAAGTTTTAGGAAGTTGGTTCAATTATGCCTAGGACTTTTGCTCATTTGACCACCCTTAGTCAAATGATGAATCTCTCTCTGTTAGGTTTAGATGACCAGAGTCTTCCTCGAAGCTACAACTATGAGCCTTGCTTTTCAAAATTTCTCTTTTCCTTATGAGCTTTATCCCATTCCTCATTATCCGCTAATCAAGTTTCTCGTTGGTCCCATTACTAAGCTTCCCGATGTCTATCATGATATCTTGTTCCCAAGATATGATCAGCCCAGTGTGAAAGAAAGAAGTAATAATCTTGCCTCCCTGTTGGGCTACAAGGTTCTCGTCATCACTCATTCCCTTTGATACATTAATAAGGAGATTCCTTGTTTGTTGTATTGGTACCCATCCTTCTCGAGCTTAGCTAACATCTCGATTCATCAACAGTCTCCTTAGGAAGTTTTGTTTGTCTTACTTACCATGTATATGGTTGATCCATGTATTTGGCTATTCTTCAGATTCAATAGCATCATTACTGATGTTAGGACAAGCTAACTTATTAACTCCTATAAACTTTCACGTGTGCCCTGAGCCCAGTCTAGATAATATTCCTTCCTTTAATGGCTGCTCCAGAATCAACACTTCCGCTTTTCCCTTCTTGTAGTATCCTATTTCCTTGCAAAAAACTTATCTTCATCTCAATTCATTAAAATCTTCCTCTTTACTACTACCTTAGTCTATAAAGATCAGTTGCACTCCTCTTGGTTGCAACATGTCCATTTACCGATTCTAAACCTTTATCACCATATCTTAAATTTAGATACTTTCTTTATCGGGTCACTCCATTCATAATGCTTGCAGTGATGTCTTAAAGGTGACCATTCTCATCCCTACACAGCTTTACCTTATTGTTAGTAACATGTCGAAGATGGCCTTACAGTTTGGTTCTCGTGGTGGCTCAGGTTGATGGAGTTTCAGCATAGCCTACTTCGCTTATCCTTAATGGATAAGAGACATGTGTCTTGCCTTACACGCCACCATAACCTGAGAGTGTCCTCACTGTAGACTAGTTGAAGATGTACCATCTTTTTTCCAAAGGATCTTTTGAATTTACTCTTATAACTCCATCTTCTTTCAATACTAGATACAACCTAGTCTTTGCCTTGGTACGGCCTGCAATTTTACGAATTCCTTCAAGGTTTGTCTAACTATCTTCTCCTGATGTTGAGGTCTTACTTGGTGTCCTTTTGATTCACAATCGCTAGAGGGTCAGTTCCCAATACCCTTGAGGGAGAGAGTCATCCTGGAGGTTTCTATCCTTGACCTCTGTCTCACCCAACCATGCTCCAAGGCTCTTAAGTAAAAGGATCAGAACTTTACAATATGGCACTACTACATCGAATGAACTTGCCGATGGATTACCTTCAAGGTAATCTCACCTACAAAGAAGAATAAGGTTACTACCCAGACCACATGATAAACATGATTGACTGATAGTTACCCTACTCCCATTAAGTATCCGTTAAATAGATAGAACTAGGCAAAAGAATCCTCCAGATGGAATCTAGAGAAAATAGCCTGAACTGGGCAAGTGCTAGTTGGGCTTAAGATAAACCTCATCAAGGTGAAGGAGATTCCCACCCTACTTATCCCAAACTGAGATCTTGCCCTTGACGACTTGGAACTTTCGGCTTTCCGGTAATCTAGATAAAACAACCTTTCTCCTTTGTGGCTTAGTTTACTATGTCTATAGCAAATCGTCCAACATAATTGCTTCTATCAAATCCCCAGTTTTTTGCACTCCCTAACCTACCAACATTTGTCCTTGTTAGTAGCTTCTACTTCTTAGAGAGTTGCCCCATAATAACTATATCGAGAAGGTTCGTAATAAGCCTGCAGGGTGCCATAGACTTCTATCCATACAAAACCTTATATTAAGGTTATTAGACTCAACATTTAGTTAAGTTTAACAAATAGTCCACAAAACTTACAGCAAGGCTACCATGCAAAATTACCTATGTCCTCATCACACAAGGACCTAAAGCATGGTTCATCTAGACTCTCAGAGTATGCTTCGAAAGCATAGTCAGTCTATCCATAAGCCTATATAGGATGAACTGCTATGATACCATAAATGTAACGCTCTCTAGACATAGACACCATGTTCGAGTCATCAGGTTATATCTAGATTTTGTCACGGGTACTGAAAAAGGCTTTGTAGCCCTTTAAAATTCGTACATCTCTAATAAATAGAATTTTTCATGTTCAAGTATTTGTTGAATATAAATATAATTTTAAATATAAATTTAAAAACTTCAATAAAAAAATTTACCCAAAATAGGTATTATACTAGATTTCTCACTTCTGCCACACGTCTTGATGCTTGAGTTAGAGTCTGAGTATTGCACTTCCACTAGTATATCTAATTTCATAGAAGTCCTACAGCTTGGTTGCAGACTTGAAGCCTAGTCTATATATTGGAATGTTTATGGGAAACAAACAAATAGGTAGTGAGAACCTAAAGCTCTCGGTAGATATTACTCAATCTACTAATCATACAAGGTGTCATTATAACATTCCAACCGCTTTAGTTTCTTATCAAAACATGAGCATATTCACATAAGCAAAGGTTCAATTTTAAGTTTGAAAACATATTTCTCTAAGAGGATTATATTTTAACACTCACTTGGCATATTCATGGAAAGTATAATAGCAACAACAATATGACATTTCAATCATAATCATAACAGCATTTATAACATAATGAGATGTTTAAATATGCATATGCTAATGTACCTTCTTGACTTATGCAAGTACACTTGACTTTTAATCTCTTTCTTTAACTTGTATCTTGCTCTTCTATACTTGGTCCCCCAGAGGTGAATGAACTCTCTCACCCCTGAGTAATAGCCTACTTATCAAGTTTGAGCTCGTACTTGTATATGAGTGATGGGTTTACTTTTCTCAACCCTCACATTGGTCTATTACCTTAAATTTGGTCAGGGCTTGGCCTAAGTCTTAGACAATACCGCCCTGGACCACTGCAAGGTGGAGACTCGATACATCCCTTTGCAAGTTCTTATAATCTTTCCTCTTTCTTGGACATGATCATACATGCACATGCTATATGTGTAATGTCCCGATTTTCGACCTCCTTACCCAGATATTCCGATTTCCAACTTAACAATGGACTGGCTTGAATTTCCCGATTTCCGACGTTATGCGACTTCAACAACGGACATCCAACTTCACCTTCAAGTTTGATCAATTCCCATTTTCGACTTTATCTTCGAATTTCACATAATATGGATAATTTTTGATTTCCGAGTTTGGCTCACGTTAATCTATGACTTCTGACTTCATCTGGATTATTTCCACGACTTCCGAGTTTAACCTTGAAGTCCGAACAACATGGAGTGATTCCCGATATCCGACTTCATGCCTCAAAAGAAAACGGACCCTATTTCCGATCTCATAATTTATCTCCAAGTTACAAGCAAGATATACGCGAGTTCCAACCTCCGACTTAGAGTCTCGAATATACTGTATATAATTTCCGACTTCCTGGATTCGGGCATAAGGTTTCCTATTCTAGTACCGATTTCCACTTTTATTAAAATCCCGACTTCCGAGTTTAAGTATTTGGGCTTGATATTGTGATTCCGAATTCACAAGTTCTGACCTTAACCATCCTCGTTCCGACTTCTGACTTGACACCAAGTTGATACTTTAACACAATGGTACAAGTACCGACCTCGGATTTGAATGTAACGAGTTCTAGTTTTAGAGTTGGACCCAATGGACATGAGTTCGAATCTTTGAGTTGATTTCCAGTCATACACGAGTTCCGATCTCCGAGTTTATTCCCAGCACTAATATTCCCGAGTTTGATTGGGAGTCCCGAGATTAGGTGATTGTAAGCTGCATGACTTCCGACCTCCGACCTTACTTCCAAGTTTCGAATAAACCAGACAAGATTTCCTCAAGTCACCAACAAGATGAGACGAGTTCTGACTTTACACATAAAAGAGACAAGTTCCGATTTTAGAATACAGGGGAAACGAGTTCCACTTTTGGGCGACGTGGAGAGCAATTTTGTCACAAAAAGAGGGCGATGTGGAGAGCAATTTTGCCACAGAAAGAGGACGACGTGGAGAGCAATTTTAGGGGAAGGTTGGCTGAAATTCAGCCTTGTGTTTTTAGGCCAATCAAAGCCCTCCAATTTAACCACCACCTCAAACTTATAAACTCATTTTTCTCTCCTTCAGCCTCATCTTTACGTTGCCTTCTCCCTGGTTCAGCTCTCTTTTCTCTTCTCCACTCACCTAACTCCATCACTTCTTCAAGCTTAACAAGGTTTTAACAACTCAAGCTTCAACACTTAGGTCAAATCATACTCCAAAGAGGTAGGATTCCATTCTGTTCTTGAATTACTTACACTGTGATTGCATGAAATTGTACTCTTCTTCATGTATTTGATGGATTATTGGATGTATTATGATGGATTTTAATAGGATTAATATGAAATCTTGGGTTGGAATTAGAGTTAGAAGGAGAAAAACCATAAGGAATGGAGGGTTAGGATGCTGTCTTGGTGAAGAGTCCACGGCAGTCTGGATGGCGGACTGTACGGCACCGCCTACAACCAGTTAAATCCGATGAAACTATTTTTAGATGAAAGTAGACATTCAGGGCTTTCCATACATATATCATATAAGGTCATTGGATTAGTATTAAGAGATATATGAATTTTTGAAGTTTGACCTAGAAATCAGGACTTTCATCTGAGTAGGGTGACTTGAGGAGGGTATAACTCGCCCTAAACAACCTAAACAACTCCAAATTGAGTGAAACCAACTTTGTTAGAAAGCTTACACATAGGGAAATATCCCAATATAAAATTCCTGAGTTTGTTATGACCCCAATTGATCCCAGTGGTTTGAGTAAGTTACCCTATGTCCAAACCAAGCCAAATGTATAATCATAGCATTCATGATTTTTTGCCAGAAATTCGATAGCATAATAGCTGAATAAACAGTATTATCCAATCAGCTAGTTAGTCATATCAATTATGTTTATCATAGCTAATATATCAATATAATATTATATTGGTGTGAAATTGTCTAAAACTTATGTCTTTGAATATTTCATAGTTTATTGGACCCTTAAGTCAAGAAAATTCTTAAGTTGTGCTTTATCCTTAAATCTGCCCAGTTTTCCTAAATTTCATTAAAATTCCATTTTAGATCATTTTAATCTTAAAATTTATGTTGTAGCCTCATTAGTCTATTTTTGAACCTCTTTGGTCTCATTAAATTTTTAAGTATTTAAGTTATTAACGTTTTGCTTAAGGCTGCCCTTGTTTCAAAACAAACTTGGACACCTATCTTTAAAAAATCAATAAAAATCTATCCTTCATCATTTTCATCGAAATTTTATACCAAAATGCAGCTATTTGGATTATCTTTTAATCTTCACATAACCAGAGCTCAAGTTATGAGCTTCTCAAGTGGGCTACCCTGTTTCAACCTGAACAGGGCATGGGTTAAAAAATACACTTATGATCTTATGCTAAAATTTATATGGCATAATTCGCAATGCATTAAATTTTTGCCAAAATTAGTTTAACTTAAATTGAAGTTATATAGGGCGAGTTATGCTCTTCACATCACACTCTGGTCATGACAGAGAGTGAAATCCAATAACCAACTTCTAAAAATCATATCTAATTCATTTTAAATCTAATGACCTTATAATTTATATCGTAAATTTCTCTTGAAGTCTAGTTTTATCTAAAAATATTTCATTGAAGTTTGTGTTTTGTTGGTTGAGATATGAGCTCCGTTGTACAGACAATGCTTTAAGGTTTTATCTAACAACTTTTTGTTTTGGTTTTATCTTGTTCTTTTGACCTAATCTTCAACCTAAACCAAGTTTTCCTATCTTGAATCACTAAAACCATGTCATATTAACATCATACAAGAGCAAAACATGGAGAATACAAAGAATACCATATCATCCACTTAACCATAAAACACAAACAAAGCCAAGGATTTGAGTTACTTACCTTAAAATCCTTAGAACTATGGAAGTGAGCAAGACCAAAGCAACTCCTAGCCTTCCTTTTTTCTCCATAGCAGCAACTCCTATGAAGGTGGAGGGACTCCACTTGAAGTTTAATCATCCAATTTATGGAGGGATATTGTAGAGAAGAAGATAAGGATCAATTTTTATAAAAGGAATGGGTGGTTTTGAGGCCAAGAAGGTCTTCATCTTTGGGGTTGAAGCTCATGATCATGGAAGAGGCAAGAAAGAGAGGAAGATGGAGAAGAAAATGGAGATGAGGATATGGGGGAGAGTGGCCAAATTCTTGAGGGTAAAATGGGCAGGAGTGTGGCTTCTTTGGTAAGTTTGGTTGGCTTCTTAGTTAAGTTTAAGGCTTGAATTCTATTGGTGGATTTGGAATAAAATTTAAATTCACTTGGGCTTGAGTTTTGGGTGCCTCTAGTCTGTCCATCTAGAGCGTTGGAGTGGCTCATCTCTGGCCACATGCTCTGGCTATTGCTCAACAGGTCTATCTAGTCCTCGGGGGATTATTCCCCTAGGTCAGTCATACCGAGAGATAGGGTTAATTCAAGATGTCTAAGTATTAATTTGGATACTTAGAGTTACCCGAGATAAAATATATATGGTATGAGTAATATTACACTTTTATTTAAAGTCAAGTGTAGAAAATAACAATTATAGAGTTATTATCTGTATTTTAGTTGTCTACTATTGTCATGGGGCCCATATACCAAAATCGGGATTTTTCTGCTACCTTCCTAGCAACCTTTATTTACAACTTTGCTATTATAATACGAAAATTACAATTTTGCCCTTCCTTTTTCTATGACCTCCTATTTACTGTTTTGCCTTTGCCTTGGGCCCAAGCTTCTTTCTACCTCAGCCTACTCTCAAAGCTCGGGATGTTACACAAATTGCCTATTGACTTCCTCTAAAGACGACACAGAAATAGGAGTAAGAAAAGGAATTTCTCAGTAGGAGTCTAACTAGATAGTTGAGTGCTATCGTTATCATCCCAACCACTTCGAGTTTTCTTATAAAAAGGTGAACATACATAAATTCAATTTTAAATAAGTTTTGAAACGTTCATTGTCCAAGTGGACTGCTTTTATCTACTCTTTATCATAATAGATAACGGAATCATAAGGCATTCATGAGCATACATAAGTCATTCATAACATAGGATATAGAAGAAACACAAAAACATGAAAACTTTATGCAATTCCATTGACTTTGACCTTTCTTTGACTTTAGCTTACTTGGACTTTGACTTTGACCTTGATTGGTCATTAGCATATGTTTTAACTTTCATTACTTTTAGCACGTGCATTATCTTTCTTTACATGCCCTTGGATAATATATTCTAGGATATGAACTCATTCCGTGACTATTATCACATAGTACTAATCTAAAATCAGACTTAGCTAACAAGGGTTCTCATGCCTCTAAATTGGAGGATTCTATCTCGACCGCATACCTCCAAAGTAGAGGGTATATTGGTAGGTCACTTTTCCTTACCAAAGTGACCAAAGGATCATACCCAATTATCTTGTCTTTATAGATCACCTTCTGATACGTGCTCAAGAGGGTATTTTGGTTATTCCAACACTGGTAAAGAGCTTGTTTCTAGCAAGTTGGTTCTGCCATGGAGATCAAGCAAACCAAGAGCTTATTTCAAGTTACTTGGAAATCAAGGAATCAAGCATAATTAAAGTAACTTGAAGAGCAAGCAATCTGATCATGTTGGAGATATGTTTAGATTGTAGCTAGATTCTTTTTGATTTGTTTTGACTTAGTCTAGATTTATTTAGATTTAAATTAAATTAGTTTATCTTTTAAGATTTAAATCAAATCTGATCTAATCTATAAAGATCAAATCTGATTTAAATTAATTAGGAATAAATCTTTTAGAATAGAATCATATCTTTAATTTTTGAATTTTAGTTTCAAATTAGATCTTTTGAAATAGGATTAGATAATTTTCATTTTTAGGATTTATGTATAAATAGGCAACTTGGCCTATAGACAGAGAAAATTATTATCATATAGTTTTGATCATGGTTTGACTACCAATACAGTTGTGAGGTTTTCCTCACTTTATTCTATGTGATGCAGAATTTCTACACTTTATTCTGTGTGATGCAGAATTTCTACATTTTGTTCTGTGTGATGCAGAACTTTCTATCTTTTCCCTGTTATCTACGTTTCCAATGACAGGTTTCTTGGGGGTTTAGTAGGGAGGGTCTTTATCCTAAATCTTGTTTTTTATCAAAGTATGTGCCTGGGGTTTCTGGATCTTTATATCTACGGGGTTCCTTCATCATCATTTGGTATCAGAGCAAGGTCTAGATAAATTCCTATTTATCTATCTTTGTCTTTTATGTTTATCTTTTGTCTTCTTTCCTTGTCCATTTGCGTTCTTGTTTTTTTTTTTTGTATTTGTGCATTCTATTCTTTTGTCTTGCTGTTGCGTCTTTATTTATCTCTATGTTTCTTCTCTATCTTGCATTTGTCTTTTTATTGTTAGTTTAGATCCAAAAAAAAAAAAAGAAAAAAAAAAGGAGAAGAAATCAGAAAAGGTGAGGATTATAGGCATAATTTTTTTTCCCTTTGATCTAGGTTGTCAAGGACAGGTTCTTTGAAGGTCTAGTAGGGAAATTCTTTCCTTTGATCTAGGTTGCTATAGACAGGTTTCATAGAGGTCTAGTAGGAAAATCCTTTTCCGATGACCTAGGTTGCTAAGAACAGGTTTCTTAGAGGTCTAGTAGGAAAACCCTATGTTTACTATCCTTTGTTTCTATTTCGTTTCCACTTTGTTAATTTTATTTCCCTAGCTTTGTTTGCTTTGCGTTGAGTCTCATTTCCTTATTTGTTGTGTCTACTTTGTCCACATTTTTTTTTTTTGTATTTGAGGTATATTCAGTTAAAAAAAAAAGCAAAAAAAAAAAAAGAAAAAAAAAGAAGGAAAAAAAAACCGAAAAAAAAAGAAAAAGAAAGAAGGAAAAAAAAAAGAGAGAGAAAAAAAAAAGAGGAAAAAAAAAAAAAGAGAATAGAGTGTTAGTGAGATTCTTCATTTTCAGGTTCTTAGATGGCTTTTCGAAGGGAAGATAATGGTGGAGATGACTTTGAAGATTACAAAAGCAAGATTCGAGGGCGAATCTTTTTTGAAGAGGGGGAGAATGATACGTGCTCAAGAGGGTATTTTGGTTATTCCAACACTGGTAAAGAGCTTGTTTCTAGCAGTGTTGGAATAACCAAAATACCCTCTTGAGCACGTATCACCTTCCCTTATCGAAGTGACTGAATGATCATATCTAAATATCTTTCTTTATCATGAAACTTAGTGTTAAGTCTTATGTCATTAATGCCTTAAATTAAAGGACACTCAATCCTAGTATAGTTATAATACACAGATCAATATTCTCATCGACAAGCACCTTCATCATTTTTCTTAATTCCTCATTAAGTGCTTAGTTACTTAGGGTTACTGAGGTAATTAGGGATATTACATGAGTTACAAAATCATTATCACTAGCAAATAAGATTGTCAAGTCCATTTTCTACCCTTTGAAAACATGAAGAACCAAATGCCATCAAGACCTTCTATAGGCATTGTCAGAGTTATTAAAATCGGACCGAACCGGCCGGTTCGGAGCGGAAACCGATAAACCGATCACTTGTCCGATTCGATTTTTTATTCAGACTGGATCTGCATTTGAGCCGATCAAACACGGTGCGAACTGGCTATGAACCAGTCAACCCGGTATGACCCGACCCGGGTTGAACCGGTTTTGAGGTAGAAATATTTTGACCTCAAAAATTGTGGCCGGTGCATTTCAAACCCTATCCATGGAGAATGCTGGGCGCGTTCTACTACCATTGAGCCATGTAACCGGTTATGTTATATTACACCAATAATAATATATATTATATATTTATTTGAATTATATTGTATTTTTGTAATACCCCAGTATGAGTTACAATGATCTGTCGATATCGGGTCTTGAAAATTCTAATTCTGAACCCTATGCCTCCTTGGAGGGCTATAGGATTGAGACATTTTATTAAGATCAAAAGCCCTGGTAATGGTTCCCTGGGCATCAATAAGTTGAAAAGTGATTTTTAATGAACTTTAGGGAATGGGTAAACCCTTCGATTTCAACCCATCGGTTTATAAAAATGCGAGTTTTCAGAGAATTGAACTAAAACCCAAAAGTTGGATTCTGAATCTTAAGGTTTTGAATTTTTGGATATTTTTATTGAATCCAAATGGGGGGTATTTCCTTATTTACATTTATGTTTTAAAGTTATTAACTTAAAGTTAAGAAATGAAAATAAGTGTATGATACCCATGTCTCCAAGCTGTGAGTCTATTCTGAGGTGTTCTGGTGCTGCATTTTTCCCCGTTGTAATCGATTACAAGGTCCTGTAATCGATTACCAGGGACCATGATACAAAGATCAAGTTTTTCTTTAAGTAACCGATTATGTAATCGATTACATAAGGCTGAATGGGTTCCCAAGGTTCTGCACGCTCTCTGGTAATCGATTACACAGGCTTGTAATCAATTACTAATTTTGGGTGCCAGGTAATCGATTACAAATGATTGTAATCGATTACTAGGCATCTATATAACCACCTGCAACACACTCTCTCTCATTTTCTTGATGTTTTCTCTCTCCTCCAAAACTCACCCAAACTTCATCCTAATCCTTCCCTATCAACTTCTTTCACTTAAACCACTCATAACCACCAATTAAACACTTCAATCTACCGAAAATAACCATCAATTTGTCTCACTCTCTCTCTTTTTTGTTCTCTCTCTCTCTCTACCTCCACCATGGATAAGCTTGGAGCTTGGAGGAGGAAGAACTTGAAAATCCATCACCATTCTTGCTCCCATTTTCTTCCCAAAGGTAAATCCTAACATCCTTCCTCCTTCTTTTTCTGAGAAATTCGAATCTCTCCTTAGATTGAAGTTGTTCTTGAACCCTAAGCTAGGAATTGGGGGATTTTACGTTTTCGGGGGGTGGTTAGCGTTAATTCCTTGTGTCAACAACTAATGGTTGGTAAATTTATCGAAATTGTGGTGCTAGGTGACTCCAATGACTGTCATATGAGCCCCGAAGCTCTGTAGGATCAAATTCCACCTTTGGGCTATTGAACTGTGAGTAGATAGTTTATCCCTATCTTAGTTTTCAATATATTTTGTATATGTATATATATCTATATGTGTGCGTGCAAATGATTTGGTACATCTTAGAATCTTGATTTAAACCTGGTAGTCTATTTATTCAAAATTTACCACATGAGACAATGATTGGATTTTCAAAAAGTATAGTAATTGTTGTTATATTGGTTTCCCATTGAACTTTGGAAAATGAACCTTGTTTTGAAAGGTTTTCTGAATAAAGCCTTATTTTCTCTGTGGATACGATTTTATGTTTTATTTATGATATATTGGTATGTTTTATGAGAATCATTTGTATATGTTATGTATAATGAAAAAGAAAGACGTAGGAAGTCTAGACCAGGATCTACCTATTAACGGCAATAGACGTTAGCCTTGGTGCATCTTGGATTGTGGATTTCACAGCCATTCAAGGGAATGGTGCATGCCTAATATTCATAGGCATACATATAGTGTGGTGCGTGTCTGATATTCACAGCCACTCTAATAGTGGTGTGTGCTTGATTTCGGGATTCACATGAAGGAAGGGCCACCTAAGTGTGATTCTTGCCTAATTATCCTGGAATAGATGGACTCTATATTTTTGGAAAAGGAAATTTGGATAACGTTTGATTAAGATTTCTAATTTGGTTTTATTATATATATTATTGTATTACGTTAAAATCTATAAGTTTGCACATTCTCTTATGTGGGTTAGAGACATTCTATCTCTCACTGAGTTTCATAAACTCACCCTATTGTTTCCTTTTCTTTTCAGTTTCAAGTGTTCAAGTAGGATTTAATCCTTCAGTCCGCGTTAATGACTTCTAAATAGCGTGGGTGAGCCCTTCTTTGTTCAAGGGCATCTTTATAAATTGTTTAAGTTTAGAAAATTCTTACATTGTTGTAGCTCCATGGTACTATAGGCAGGGTCCAGCCTTGTCCTAGTTGTTGTTGTTGTTGTTGTATTTTATTTATGTTTATCAAAATTGTTGGATTTCCTAAAGGATTGGAATTATGTGTTTGAATTAATGTTGTTTAAAGGGATTGGTTTCTAAAGAATTAAAGTTATGTATTTGGATGCATAAATGTCATTATATTTTCTACTTTTGTATTGTGCGCTGTGGGGTGCATTCTGAAAATACCTGGATCCCCAATGGATTGTGTGTTTGTGTTTCATTGTGCAGGGAGAGGCTCTGTATTTGGGGAATAGTCCTGTGTAACATCCCCATTTTTATCTAAGCTAATTAGCTCTATGTCTCCAGCTAATTAGAGGGATTACTGATTAATTAAGAATTAATCGACTAATCTCGAGAGCAAGGGCTTAGTAAATTAAAGGCAAGCCAACAAGACAATTGAAAGTCAATGATTAATAAGAAAATTCAACAACTGAAGTATAATGCATTAATGGTTATAATTAAAAGACTAATTGCCCAATTCTTGGTAATTCATGATTTAGAACATATAATCAAGGTGATCTAACCTTATTAACTGAGTGCATGACAAGCATTACTTCTTAATCATACATGACAAATTAACCCTTACACCCTCTATACATAATTAATGAGGAAAATTCTTTTCAATGAAAATGTGTTAAAGTGTAATTAAACTAATTGAATCAATTAGCATTTAGATAATTTTAACAATTGTGAAAATTTAGAAACTTCCCTTTAATTATTGTTTGAAAGTTTGGTCAAGGCAATAGCCATATCCAACCATCCATTTGCCTTCTCATCATGCACCCTTATATTAAGAGTCTATGTTAGTAGTATTTCTTGAGTTAAGACAAGAGATGTACTTCCCTCCATCAAGATTGTGCCACTTGGAGTGATCATATTCACCCAAGCCAATCCCAAGAGTGGTCATTGTAACACCCCAATAAACCCATACTACGCTTAAGTCGTATTACGGCATTTTATTAGTTGTTACTTATGCTCGTGGAAAACTAAACTTCATTTGAAATTAAGTTACGCAGAAAATATGGTAAGATTTTTTTTTTTTTTAAATACGTTGTCGCTTTGCAGTGCTTTGGAAAGTAAAGCCTTGAGCGAGAAGACAGATAAAGAAAGAGCATGACGTACGAGAGTCCGATTCACAAGTGGAATAAAAACCATACGAAATACATAATACATAAAAATTCTTACATACTCATACCACACAAATATAATTCATAATATCCATCATTACATAAAGGTACTCATAATTAAGTCACCGCTACATATAGAATGCAATCTAGCACAGCAAGCTTTTAAGCAACAGAGATACGCAAGGAAGCAGAAATCTCAAAAGTCTATGTGCCTTGGTTCCACACCAAATCCTAAGATCAGTCTTCACAATGCACCTTCCAATCTACTGATGTTGTGGCCCAGAGATGCGACTCCTCCTAGCTTCTCGCCCTTGGGGGACATGAGGTGTGCGTATGATGAGGGGGTGCCTACGAATTACTTCGATTCGACGAACACGGTGACTCGGGTCGGCCTGATTTGGGTCACAGCTGGCTGCTGAGGACCGCTTCTCGAAGGGATCCTCCTTCGAAGTCTCAGGATGATACTCAAGGCATGGCGGCGAGGCGGCTGCGGCCCTAGGGGTAGCTGTGGAGCTCAGCTCAATCACAAGAATCTCCAGCTGTGGCAAGGGCTCGGCGGCAAGTAGCTCCGGAGACATTGGCTCCATCTCAATATCCGGCAATGGCTCGGGCGGAAAATCCCAAGGACCTAACGGCTATCCAGGGTAGGCAGCAGGAATGTCAGCTGGGGCAGGCGGGACATTGGGCCCCATATCCTCATGTATATGGCCGAGTTCAATTCTAAGGCGGGAACTCGTTACATTCAACTCGGAGGTTAGTACTTGCATCATTGTGTTAAACTATAACTTCGGAGGTCGGAAACCATGTAAACTATTTTGAAGCATGAGGTTTGAGGTCGAAACTCGGGTACATCTGCTGAAACTGGGAGATAAATTATGAGATCGGAAATTGGGTACATTGTCTTTGAGATATGAAGTCGGATATCGGGAATCACGTTCATGTTGTTCAGACTTGAAGGTTAAGTCAGAAGTTGAGGAAATGAGGAATGCTAGGTGTGGTTAAGGTCGGAAGTCGGAAATTATGCTGAAATTCGAAGACGAACTCGGAAGTAGGAAATTATCCCATTTTGTGTGAAATTCGAAGATAAAGTCGGAAATGGGAGTTGATCAAACTTGAAGATAAAGTCGGAACTCAGAAATCGGGGATGTTACATGACGCGAGCTGGCACTATGACGGTAGTGCACTCCACTATCAACCGACCTTCTTCCACATGAATGACCTTAATCACCATGAGCTGATCTAGATGATGATGTTGAAAAGCTCATCCGATGCGGCTCCATCCTATGTGAAAATGGCATGTGCCCATAAGGATATTACGAGTGTGTCGAAGGCTGTAATATCCACCATGAGTTCCGAGTTCCGATTTCATCTTCGAATTTCACATAAAATGGACAATTTCCGACTTCCGAGTTCGTCTTCGAATTTCAGCATAATTTACGACTTCCGACTTCATCTAGCATAATTTCCCGACTTCCAACTTAACCTTCAAGTCCAAACAACATGGACGTGTTTCCCGATATCCGACTTTATATCTCAAAGAAAACGTACCCGATTTCCGATCTCATAATTTATCTCCAAATTTCAAGCAAGATGTACGTGAGTTCTGACCTCATACTTCATGTTTCAAAATAGTGTACATGGTTTCCGACCTCCGAGTTGATAGTTTAACACAATGGTTATAAGTAATGACCTCCGGGTTTAATGTAACAAGTTCTGACCTTAGAGTTGAACTCAACTAGAATGGGTACGAGTTCATATCTTTGAGTTGATTTCCAAGTTGTACACAATTTTCGATCTACGAGTTTATTCCCAGGAGCTTTCCATTTCTGTTGGTGTTCCCGAGTTTGAATTGGAAATTCCGAGATTATGTGATTGTGTGCTGTATAACTTCCGACATCCGACTTTACTTCCGAGTTTCGATTAAACCATATATGTTTTTCGATATCCAATTTCATCTCCGAGGGTCAAATAAATGGCACAAGTTCCAACTTTAAGCACAATCTGGGCGAGTTCCGATTTCAGATATAATGGAAGTGAGTTCCACTTATGGGGCGACGTGGAGAGTAATTTAGCCACAAAAGAGGGAGACATGGCCGAACTTCAATCACGAAATTTCAACTAATCAAAACACACAAAGCCAACTACCTCTTCACTACTTAAATCAGATTTTTTTCTTCTCCCTGCTGACTTGCGTTTCATTCTCGTCCAGTTTTAGGCTTCTTCTTCTTCTCTTCTTGTCTTCTCCTCTCAACAAACTCTATCACTCCTTCAAGCTTAACAAGGTTCTATCAATTCAAGCTTCAACACTTAGCTCAACACCTAGCAAAATCACACTCCAAAGAGGAAGGATTCCATTTCTGTTCTTAAATTCTTTGAACTATGGCTGCATGAAATTTTACTCTTCTTCATGTATTTGATGATATGTTGGATGTATATGATGGATTATGATTGGATTAATATGAAATCTTGAGTTGGAATTAAAGTTAGAAGGAGAAAACTAGAAGAAGTGAAGAATTAGGATGTTGTCTAGGTAAAAAGTCCACGGCAGTCTGGATGGTAGAGTGTACGGCTCCACCTACAGCTGGTTAAATCCGATGAAACTATTTTTATATGAAAGTAGACATTCAGAGCTTTCCATACATATATCATATAAGGCCATTGGATTAATATTGAGAGAGATATGAATTTTTGAAATTTGACCTAGGAATCAGGACTCTTATTCGGGTAGTGTGACTTGAGAAAGGTGTAACTCACCCTACACAACTCCAAATTGAGTGAAACTAACTTTGTTAGAAAGCTTAATACACATAGAGGAACAACCCATAATGAAATTCCGAGTTTGTTATGATCCCATTTGTTCCCAGTGATTCAAGGAAGTTGCCCTATGTCCAAACCAAGCCAAAATAGGGTAGTTCAGGAAAGTCAAATTTCAGGACTTATAACTCGAGCTATACTCAAGAAAATGAAATGAAACTTATTGTAAATGAAAGGTTGTCCTGTTAGCTTTAATATGAAACCAATTTCATATGATTTGATTTTGATTTCAATTTTTAGTGAATTTTTACTTCCAAGAGTGTAATTCGGACCAGTGACTGAATAGGCTGAAGCAAAATTTAAATATCTTGAGCTACACATATCAAAATGAGATGGGACTAAAAGGGTTGAAAACTAGACACATAGAGCTATGACATATCCAAAATTTAGGTTTAAATGAGTTGAATAGAAGTAAAGGTGGATTATACAAAATTCAGACAGAATTGAATAGAATTGGCAGAAATGACCAAATTGATGGTTTCACAAGTGTTAATGAACATATAAGGCTTGAGTTGACGATTGTAAGTTTTACATTGATAGATATATTAAATTGATTATACTGCTATGACTAAATTGTCCGTGGGGACTAGCACTATTCATGGAAAAACGGATCTGATCCGTCATGCTGCCAAGTTTTCGGCAGAATAGTAAAGAGGTTATGTTATGAGCCTTTATATGTTATGAATATGCATGTGAAAATCGTAAAGCATATGTATAAGTGCATTCAGCATGTCTATGCATGACCATGTATGAGAATGAAAAGATATGAATATATTAAATGTGAATCCCTTCACTTGGAGGCAGTTGCACATTGAATCTCTCCCTGTGAAGGCAGATAAAACTATGAGATCCCTCTACCTTGGAGATGAGATCCCTCTATGTTAAAGGCACGTGGTCAGATGAGATCCTTCAATTCTTGAGGCACTTGACTAGAAGAGATCCCTTCAATTTAGAGGCACGTGGCCAAAATGAGATCCTTCTAAGACTAGAGACACGTGAATCTCCTTGTGGGTTAGTTTGTGTGACGACGGTCACGAGATGAGCTGACGAGCTCACTCCTAGATCAGACTATCCAAGGGTAGTAAAGACTAAAGACTAAAGATTAAAGCATATGCAAGTACCCTACTCACATGAGGCATAGCATCGACCCAGCTAGTGTGAGTATAGGAAATAGGACTTACATGAGGCATGGCATGACTCAGTTAGTGTAAGTACCGAAAATTTACGATGGTATGTAAAGATTTCATGATGAAAGATATGATGATGAGAACATATTCCTAAGGAATGTGACATGGTGATCACATCCCGATGGGGTATGACACGGCGATCATACTCTAGAATATGGCATGATAAGTAGAAGATAAAGAAAGAAAAGTAAATTTTATATATCTGTATAACTTCAAGTACAAGTAAAGTCATGTGTAGATATTATGTCTCCAGTATATTGATGCTATAGTATCTTAATATGTTGCAGTTATTATTCATAGTATAATTCATGAATTGACTTTGTATGGGCTCTCCTAAATGCCAAGTGTATGAGTAAAATGAACTTTGATTCGGATAATACATTTTCGAACTATAAAATTAAACAGCTTGTATAACATGATCACCTTTTTCATAATAAACCGAAGCAACTGGAGATGACAACGATGACATTATGTATGATAGTTAAAGAATCCTATTGAGAATTCAAAATTCTCACTCCTATTTCCATGTTATCTCCATATAATTCAAGAAGTTCCGAAGATGGCTAAAGTTGCTGTAAGATAAGGTTCGCTCAGGTAATAGTAACAACTCCATGGTGTGGTACTATCACTTAAGCATAGTACTGTATTTGAGAAGGTGTTACAGAGGCATGTAACTGTGCGAGTGCTGTGGTGGTGCCAAGGCCATATGGCTGTAAGAAGGATACTGCAATGGTGCTAGGGCATATAGCCATAATGAGGATATTGCAGAGGTGGCGGGTGCATGTTATCAAAATGAGGATATTGCGGGGGTGGCGGGGGGTGGCGGGTGCATATCACCATAAGGAGGATACTGTGGGGGTGGCAGATGCATCTTAGCATGATATTGATGTGAAGGTGGTTGCGAAGGTACTTGGGCATGCTGCTTATAACATCCCTAATTTTGTCTAAGCTAAGTAGCTTAGTGATCTTGGCTAATTAGAGAGGTTAACGATTAACTGAGGACTAATCGGCTAATCTCGATGAGCAAAAGCTTAGTAAATTGAGTCAAGTCAATAATTGAATCATAACGTACTAAATATTTTAATTAAAACCTAATTAATCAAACCTTATTAATGCGTAACTTGGAAATATAATTAAGCTAATCCAATCTTATTAATTAAGTACAAGACAATTATTTTACCTTAATCAATTGAGATAGATTAATTCTTACACCCTAATTACATAATTCATAAGATCAATTCTTTTAGAGGAAAAGCATCTTAAAAGTGTAATTAACCAAAATCGGTTAAAGAGCAATTTAACTAGTCAAATTGATTAACAACTTACGTAATTCTACTAGCTTTAAAAATTTAAAAATTTCTCCTAATTGATGCACCAAATTTTGGCCAAGGACAAGAGCAAAATCCAACTATCCATTTGCCTTCTCATGCACTCTTAGATCAAGGGTCTAGGGTAGTAGTATATCTTTAGTCATGACAAGAGAAGTACCTTCCTCCATCAAGATTGTGCCACTTGGAGTGATCATATTCATCTAAGCCAATCCCAAGAGTGGTCATGCTTTTAACCACTTGAAAAATATTAAACGGTCTTTACCCAAGTACCAAGACTCAAGAAAAACACAACCCACCCTTTTATCTCAAGGTTCCTAGCTTTCTTGCTTGAAAAAGAAGTTAAACTCACCTACTTCCTCTTGCTTGTTGGAGAAGCAAAACACATCAGCCCCCCTCACCCATTTTTGTGCCAACTAGCCCCTCCCCCATTCCTTTATTTGTGATTTTCATCCTCTCACTACAAGCCTAAGCTCTCACCTCTCTCTAAACCCCTCTTTGTTCTTCCTAATCTTCTTCTTGTTTGTCTTGCTTTCCTACTCTAACTCATCTCATTTCCACCACCATTCTCACAAGCTCTTCAAGGACCACTTCTTTTGGTCTTTGAAGGATATACTTGAACACACACTTAGCCCCATTATCAAGCTCAAAAAGGAGGAAGGTCATCTCCAATCCATCAACTCTTTCTACTTCTCAAGAAACTCATTTGGTAGTGACTCTAACCCCTCTTTCTTCTATGTTTTTCACGCTCTAGAACTCCTAAGTTCTCCATAGCTAGGTGATTTTAGAACTTGCTTTAGAGGTCTCATGGCCATGCTTTCATTATAAGAAGTTGTTTGTGATTTTGCTCTTCTTTTGGAAAATGACTTTGGTTGTGTATTTTGTTTTATGTTGAACCCAACTTTTTAGAACTCAAAATATTGATTTTTACCAAGATCTCAAAGTATAAAAGTGGTTTGGAAATGTAAAGTGGTCACTTGAAGAAAAGACTTAATGTTTTTACAAGAAAACTCATTGAAACCAAAACTGTGGAAGCTGGAAAATTCTGGCAGTCTATATGGCATGATTAATAACTCTTTCAATATAACTCCAAATGCAACAAATATAATTTTAAATGAAAATAGAGTCATAGAAATTTTTATACATATAAAATACGTAAACTTTGGCTTTAAAACAAGAGAGATATGAATTTTCAAAGTGGGTTGTTCCCAGATGTGTTTCTGTTCGGGCAGTCTATACTAAAACATGCATAACTCGAGGTATATAGAACATTTTTGAGTGGGACTAAGTTTGTTAGAAAGCTAAGATATGTAGGAATATCCCCATAAAACAGTTTTGTCAGATTCCTTTTTAGGAACTCTTAGTAAAGTTTACAATTCACTATACCGAGAATAAACTTAAAAGTTGAGCAGTCAGATTAAAAGGTGTATATCTCAAGTTGCAAAATCAATTTTTGAGTGGAGTTTCTTTTGCTTAAAAATAGACTCATAGAAGTATAATCTTACCAAAATTTAAGTCAAAAGAGTAAAATTTGAAATTATGGCGAATTTTTAAAATTACTACCCCACTGTAAAAGTAAAGACTGGTTATGGTTAAGTTTAAAGATTAATGAGGAATAAGTTTAAAGACATTAAGATCCCCAAATTAAGATATTGGAAAACCTTCATAATTCAACTTAAAAAGCTTCAAAGAGGATAATAGACGAAATTGACACTATGCCTAATAAAAGAATTTACATAAGAGGCAATCTCAATTAAAAGCTTGCACCAAATTTTCTAAGCTAAGCTCATAAGACTTTGTGTGATATGTATGCCTATAGGTGTCAATATGATGACAATGATATGATGATGATGATGATGATTTTGATAATGATATGATTATGATAAGTATATGTTGATGATATGTGATAAAGGAATCACATTTGGGGATAGCGATATATAACGCCCAAATGTGGAAAAGAATTAGAATAACTTTGCATCATAAGCTTTAATAAGAAGAGAATGAACTAAGGGTGTGATCCTTCAAAAGGGAAGGTGACCCAAAGTAAGCTCCCCTCACCCACGACTCACATGAGGCATGGCATCGACTCAGCTAGTGTGAGTATAGGGGATAGGGCTTACATGAGGCATGACATGACCTAGCTAGTGTAAGTACCGAAAAGTTATGGTGGCGACGGCCATGGTATAAGCTCATTACCACTTATGTTCAGTGGGTGAAAAGAAAAAGACTTAAGATAAAGTCAAGTTAAGAAAAGAAAAGGGACTTCGGTCCAAACCCTTAAAGGGAAGAAGTTAAGAGAAGCTTATAGCACAACCATATATGTTTTATGTAATTATAGTTGTTCCTATGCGCGTTATGATATAAATGATCAGAGGACAAGTTAAAATTGAATCCGCTTCGGATGGCTATGTTTTCAAAAATCTAAGAATTGGACCTTATGCATGCTCACTGTTTTCATTTATAAAACCAAAGTGGCTGGGATGATGACGATGACACTTTAGTGTTGGGTTCAAGTTCTACTGAGAAATCTTATTTCTCACTCTAGTTACTTTTCTGTATCGTCACCAGAATCCGATGGCGCATCCAGTGGAGTGGAGCATGGATCCCCCACACTGTGAGCGGACATATGACATGGGATGCCAAACAATGCTGATTTGGACTTGTAGTTGCCGTAGCTCTGCATCTTCATACATTCCTTTTTTGTGACGAATGATGTCAATTTAAGTTTGTATTTAGTATTTGGGGCATGGCACGTCCATGAGCCTCCCTCGATGTAATGTTTATACATACATACATACATATATATATATATATATATATATATATATAGCTATGTAATGTAATATATTTGTGAATTATTATTTATTTACCTTTCTAATGTTTTATGATATTGTGTTTCAGACTCTCTCGTGACATGCTCTTTTATATCTATTTTCTCACTCAAGGCTTTACTTTCCAAAACACTATGAAGCGACGATGTATTTATTTCAAAAAAGAAAAAAACTTACGTATTTTCCGCTTAACTTAATTTCAAGTGAAGTTTAGTTTTCCACGAGCATAAGTAACAACTAACAAAACGTCGTAATACGACTTAAGTGTAGTATGGGTTTATTAGGGTGTTACACTGCTACCTTGGAGGTAACTCTTGTTTTCATGGATCTTGCAGTCTCAGGTGATAAATATTGACACATAGCAAAGTGAATATACCAATTCCAATAATGCTAAGACGGAGAAGGATCATTGGAAGGACGACTGTATCTTATATGCTGCCATCTGTGATTCCAATCTTGCAACCACTCCGCATATTTTTCGACCTAATTAGTGTTCTATTGTCCCCTCAAATCTTTATTATTAGATCCTAACAGGCTTTTTGGATTATCAGGGATACATTGCTCAAGCCCAAATTGACGATTTATGCGGTCAGTCGAGTGCCACTCAATAGTCTCAAAGTAGATGAGTGGACTGGTAGTTGACCACAATGGCTGCTCATCTGCTAAGATATGCGAAATAATCTCCTCAATGCCTAGCTGGTGATATGGTTGTCATTGAAACTGCATCATAAAATAAAATAACATTAGTATTAGCAACTATATTGATAGCTATAATGATCTTTATAATTTTTTAACCGTTATCTAATCATGTGTCATTAGATCTATATGTAGCCTTATATTGCCCAATGCCTTAAAGGGAAATTTTACCGGAATTGATGTGTTTATCCACCTGTGAAATATTATATTAATTAGATACACATTTAGCTATAATACATTGTAAAAAATTTTTAAATTAGGATAATTCTACCTGGAGGCTAGAGGAAAACATGACATGGGATTGTCAGAAATAGGAGCCAAGAATAGGAGTCGGTGCCATACCCACGATTGTAAAAGCTGTAAGCAGCCACCAATGTCGGAAATTTTATGCCGCGTTGCACGACATAAATTTCGATAAAGTACAACGAGGCATGCTGACCCCCAACTATACTGCCCTACCTCTTGTAAATTTTTAATTAATAGAAGAAATTTGCAATGAATTAAAGATGTGGTTTTATCCGGCGTAAGTCACATCCCCAATAGTCAGAGTATATAGCCACAAGTAAATTGCTGTAAGATCTTATCAGGCACATCTAGCCCAAAGCTGTCTACTCTTTCTTCCCTAAAATGGTGATGTAGCCAACTTAATCTAATTATGAATTTGTTAATGTCACCTTCTTCAGGCCTAATGCCAAGAAGGCTCTCACATAAATTCTCAATCCTTTTTCTGGTAAAGGATGTAGAACCAATTACGGGTCGACCATCGATACGAACCCCAAGTTGAAGTGCCACGTCTTCTAACATAATCGTACACTTGCCAATTAGAAAGTGAAATGTGTGAGCTTTTGGCCTCCAGCATTCGACCAACACACTGATAAGTTGGTCGTTTGATTCGAACTTGTTCATCATAGAAGCATCTAGTAATCCGACATTTCATAAATAATTATGTATTTTTGATGCCGGTTTCTCCAACTGCAAGACTCGAGGTTGCAGTACTCTCGTTTTCTGTTACGATTTGCAAAAACATAAAAATAAAAGAATTAAGATATATAAATAAAAATAAAATATTACTAATAAATAAAACAATCCCTAAACAAAGGAAAACACACATATTATCAGAAATAATAATATTATTATAACAACGATAATATTAACTATTGATAATTTAGGGTTTAATTTTATATTTATTTATAATGTCAAAATTTCTAAAAAATATATATCAGATATATTTATGATATACTGGATTCTCATAAGAGGTAAGTTTAGAGCATACTTTATATCTTATATAACCAAGATTTACCAACAATAATAAACTAAAGTCTTAATCTTTAGTTAAAATTATTAATTAAAATTTCTTAAACAGTATAATAACAAGATTAATAATAATAATAATAATAATAAGAAAACTACATAATAAAATCAAGATTATATTACGATTATAAGATAATAACAATACTAAATATCAATTTAATTAAATAAGAAAAATAAAACTAAATAATAAGAATATTTCATTATTACTCCAGTCAATATAACTACTTTTAATATATAACAGATATATTTTTAATACACAGGATTCTCATAAGAGATAAGTGTAGAGCATATTTTCTATCTTATATGACCAAGATTTACCACTAATAATAAACTAAAGTCTTAATCTTTAGTTAAAATTATTAATTAAAATTTCTTAAATAAGAAAATAACAGGATTAATAATAATAATAATAAAGATAAATTATTATTATTATTATTATTATATTAATAATATGTATAAAATAATAATAAGTTTTTGTTATGATCATAAGAAAAATAATAATACTAAATATTAATCAAAATAAATAATAAAAATAAAGCTAACTAAATAATAATAATGATGATAATAATAATAACTGATCAACAATAAGTATAAAATAATAGTAATATTTTATTATTATTTTAAGAAAAATAATAATACTAAATAATAGTCGAAGTAAATAAGAAAAATAAAATATTATTATTCTATTATTACTTAACTATTATAACTACTTTAAATATATACTAGATATATTTATAATATACAGAATCCTCATAAGAGGTAAGTGTAAAGCATATTTAATACAGTCTGCACCAATTATTGTATATAAAAAACACGTGACGGATACTATAGGGACAGAATTCGCAACACATAAGCACATTTTTTTAAAATTACCATATCTCTCTAATATTGTTTCAAATACAACAAATCACTCAATACTTGTATCAATTACAATAAACATTCTATAAAGCCCCCAAAGCCCAACAATTTGCTTAACTTGCTACCGTGCGAGTTGCTTCGACTTGCAGATGATTTTTTTTTTTAATTTTAACAAGAAAATAAAAGTTTGGTTAGGCTTCCCCTTTTTTGACAACATTTTGGGCAAATTTCCTTTCCTTTTCTTTTTTTTTTTTTTTTGGCAAAACAGATTGTGTCTTTGAATCTTAAAAAGGTTGAGTTTTTATATAATTTTAATTTTTCTTTTTAAAAAAATTATGTTCTGCATTGACAAATTTTTTTAATAGAAACAATAACAATAAAAGAGAATGGAAAATGAATAGAGCATGACATAAGAATAATGAGTGATTTGAGAAAAGATAAGCAGAAGATTAGGAGATGAAAATTTAAATTGCGACAAAGTTTATTTTTTTTTAATCATGGTGTTCATGTTGAAAGCTGAAAAATAATAATAAATAAAGAGAGTTTTTTTTTTTTTTTTAAACTCAATAAAAAATTGGGTGCTAACAACCGTTACCGGGTTAAGTTACAATAAACAGTTTTTTGACACTAAATTTCTCTGAAGAGTATAAGCACTTAAATATAGTGTCAAGTGACTTTTCTAAACTCTTAATAAGAGAATGTAGGCTAATACAAAGCAGATGAGAAGCTTTTTTTAATCAGAAGTTACAACAAGTAACTTTTTGGATGTTCAGAAGGTTGAGTATTGAAAAATTTATGAATGCATAGAATACTACAATTATCTAACCACTTTCTCATTGTCTTCTAGCTTTTGATAAACCTCAAAAATGTATCCATTGAAGCTTGCAGATCTTGAGCCTTGAGCATTTTTTGATCCACTGGTCTAAAACTAGAAATAGAAGATACAACTTTCTTCCTTGGCAAGTAGAAATGTCATAGAAGAAGAAAAGTAGCCGTTGATGGTTCACCAGCTTTTCAGACTTATCAGTGCTTCTTTTGAAGCTTGTCAAGTCCTGTTTGACTTTGAAACTGATCGTTGAATCATACAGAAGAAGCTTTGAGGGTGTAAGAATCATCTTTCTGGTGGTCACCCTTTTGAAGCATATGTAATCTTTCTGATGGCATGTTTTTCCTTCTGATGCCATATATCTACCTTTCTTAACTTTGTAAGATGTTTCTTGAGCGAGAGATCGTAGATTCCACAAAGTGTTCTTTTCAAGAAGTGTATATTCATGAGATACCAAAAAGAGCTTTGAGCTTTGTGTTGTCTAAGACTTGTTTCCGTATGAATTGCATGATCTTGCTCACAAAAGAATTTAATCACTCCAAACAAGCTGTTAGTCAACAAAAGATTTTATTAAAACTTGATTTGTTGCTTATTAAAACCTTTAAGCTTAATTCCATTTAGACCACGAGGTGGCTTTTGAAGTGCATTGGAGCTTCCAATCTCCCTCTTTTTGATGATGAAAAATCAATATTTAAGAAAAGTTTTTGTACTAAAAAGGAATTAAAAGTCTAGAGACGTACAATTTGTTGTTTGTTTTAACTTTTTGATTAAAAAAAAAAATTGCTTTCTAAAGTGAGTATTGAATGAACAAATTATGCAGAAACTTCAATAATAAGCGTAGTTAAGCAAAAAGATTTTTGAGTTAAGAAATTATCAATTATGAACATTTTAAGCTTTAAAAAGGGATAAGTTTAAAATTACCACAATCTATTTCAGTCAAGAAAGTTCATGATAGATTAGAGTAGCAAAGTGTGAGCTATTAAAAAAGATATAAAGTGTATAACTATCAGAGCATATTTTATGAAGTATTAGAGTAATGATGATATAAATACAATCAAAGCAAATCAAAGAATAAGAATATCATGCCACAAATTTGCATAAGATGATAGTGCCAAATTAGAGCAATAATGAAAAATAGTAGTATCAGAGCAATAAAATCATAGCATTGTCAACAATATCAGAGCACTATCAAAGCAATAATATCAGAGCATAAGTAATTAAAAGACAGCAAATGATATAATCAATTGAAATAAACAATAATATGATATAAACTGTTTTGCAATGATTCCAAATATAACTTAAGAAATTTAAAATAGTCTTAAAAAAAATAAGAAATGAGGATAAAAATTCTTAAAATTCCTAAATGAATAATATGAGTATGAATGTAGCAACAACAATTATGACTTTTAGCTCCCTCTAATTGTGCTCCCCCTCAAATGAAGCTTTTCTTCATTCTTCTCCCCCTTTGACATCATCAAAAACAATGATGTGGGATCATAGAAAGACCATCATTGATTGCTTTTTCCTTTCTAAAGAGCCTTAAGAATCTAAGCATCATTTGTTTCATCTTGCTCATCCTTCTTTCTAGATCACACTGATTGGACATAACTGTGTGTTGGTTGGCTAGAACTAGATCCAACCAAACTTCAGCAGTGTTTGGAAAGGCATCTTCATTTGATGGTGCTCTATAAGGTAGCTTGTCAGTGTGGTGACTTTTACTTTCTGATGACTTAGTAGATGCAGAACGAGATAGAGTTGCAGTTCTATCAAACTAAGGTCCAGAAGTTAACAACAGCACTATCTTTGCAGTAGTTAGGGTAGCTGGAATGTCTTGGGAGGCTGTGGTAGATGCTGGTATAGGCATTGGAATGGTTGGAGGTGCAATTTTAAGTACAAAAATAGAAATTGTAGCTTCAGGTTCTATCACTAGGGCATTTTTCCTTTGAGGCTTAGTTCTTTCTAGTGTAAATTCAACTTTCTCAACCATGGTTCCTTCTTGACTTAGAGGCATCAATGGTAAGCTTATAGGTTGAGCAATAGGCTATTCTGTAATTTTTTCTTGCTGCACAAAGGGTATAACAACCTTTCTCAACTCAGAAGGAGGATTAACCTCCTCAATCACCACATATTGTTGCTATTCTACCTCTTGAGAGATAGAAGAGCTTCTTGGTTCTGAGGCTCCAACACCAGCAACCAAATTTCTCTGCTTTTATAACCATGCTTCCTCTCTAAGCTTGTTTTCTATAGCTTTTATCTTTGCTCTTCTCAGAGGAGAGGGAGTGGAATCTCTGGATGATTCTGTAGGGGCCTTTTTGAGCTTCTTCTTGGCCTTACATTTGTATTCTGAATCCTCTTCTTCAAATTGTTGCTCAGGTTGTTCTTGAGGCTTAGGTTCCCTTATCATAATTCCTATTTGAACTGGTCTGGGGGTTCTAGTTGTAACACCCTCCATCATATAAGCTATGCTCGAGCCATGGAGTTATATTCAGAAGTTGCTACAGTGCTAGAGACTTATAACTTGATAAAAATATAATATATGGCCCAGACAATATCATATTTTATTACTAAATAAGGATTTACAATTCCAAGTATTTGAAAAATATATCTATAATTTAAAAATTCAATACTATGCAATTAATTAAAGCCTTGAGAATTAACTAAATGAACCAACTAATTAATCAACAAACTAATCAAGTAATTAACCTATTACTAACCTTAGTCCTTGATCTATAAATAAGACACTTCTAACACCAATTCCACACTTTTAGCTTTAGCCAAAACTCCTTTCCCTTGGTCGAAACATTTCTCTCCCATTCTCTCCAACACTTAGCTTTCTAGACATTCATTAACCACATCAAAACACTATAAACTCTTCGCCAATTCCTATCACACTCACAAACCCTCAATCCCCACCCTGATATCATGAGTTCAAGCACTAAAAAGGGAGTTAAAAACTTGGGGAAAGTTCTGGTCCTACCTTGGAGTTTTGATTCAAGCATCCTAAACCATGTAAGGTTTCCTTTTTCATCTTTTAGGCTTCATGCATAAGTTTTCTGTGATTATTTGTGTTATTTGAGGCTTTTAGCCTTTATTTTTAGAACTCATATTCTTCTTTAAACCTTCTGAAAGTCCATGAAGGGTTTGAGTTTTGATGGTTTCCTTTAACGTTTTGAAGCTTGAACTATAGATTTGAATCTTTTAAACTCATATTCGTGATTCTTTGAGTGTTTGTGAATTAAACCTCCTTGTTTCTCTATATATGACTCACAACCATGTTAGGGTTCAAAGAGGGTTTTGAGTTCTTGTGAGTTTTGATGGTTGCATCTATGTTTGAATGATAACTCTAAGTGTGTACGTTTGATTTTGCATGGTTTCCAATCAAATGGACTTAAAATAGTCTCTTTCAAGTCCCATGAAGCTCATGGCCAAGCTCTAGGCTGAGGATAAAATCTTTGTTTTGTGAGTTTTAAACATTACATCTATGCCTATTTGATAGCTCTTTGAGTATAGGCTTGAGTTCTGAAGGATTTTAACTATATGAGGATAAAAACTCCATCTTTTAATCATGTAAAACCCATAACCTTTATGTGGGCTGAAGGTGAGGCTATTGTTTTGGGAATTTTGATGTTAGACCTATGTAGGTTTGAAAGTTTATTATGTGTATGTTTGAGTTTTAATGGTTATTAACTCCAAAAGCTTGAAAATTCCTATCTTGAGTCTAGGTATACCTCCTGGCCTTACTAAAGGGCTGAAGCTATCTCTATGATTTTGTGAGTTTCTTTGGTTGCATCTATGTTTACTTACAAGCTTGTACAAGTTCTTTCATTAATTAAGCCTTAACACATGCAAGCCAACACCAAACACTATGGCTATGCCTACATGAGTGTCTCGATGGTGGATTAGTTATACATGTTTCCAGAGCTAAATAGTGTTG
Source organism: Pterocarpus macrocarpus (assembly GCA_031439585.1). Lineage (NCBI taxonomy): Eukaryota > Viridiplantae > Streptophyta > Magnoliopsida > Fabales > Fabaceae > Pterocarpus > Pterocarpus macrocarpus. Next base: position 106,335 of record CM062518.1, read on the forward strand.
AACATCTTACAATTGTAATATTTATGTAAGTTTTGATTCTTGAGTTGCTTTAATAATTAAAGCCTAAAGACATGAGGAACCATACCAAACCCCACAAATATGACAATGCCCATAGTTATTAAACTCTAACCGGTGATCGACTCGATTAAGATACTGGGTTACTGGGTCATTGGTTCAACCAGTGGGTCACTGGTTCAACTGGTTGAACCAGATTTAATTAAATAAATATATAAAAATTGTCACAACCCAACCCGTGGCATCACCGGCGCATAGGGATAAGTTCCTACACAGGCCTTCCACCACAGAATTTTCTTATAAATTTGGGTAGAGTCTCCTCTGTATTCAGGATGTAACACCCTAATAAACCCATACTATGCCTAAGTCATATTACGACATTTTATTAGTTGTTACTTATGCTCGTAGAAAACTAAACTTCGTTTTCAAATTAAGTTCCACGGAAAGTACAGTAAGATTTTTCTTTTTTGAAATATAAACATTGTCGCTTTGGAAAGTAAAGCCTTGAGAGAGAAGATAGATAGAGAAAGAGCATGTTGCATAAAATATATACCCTAATATCATAAAACATGAGAAAGGTAAATAAATAGTAATTCACAAATACATTGCAATACATAGCTAATCATTAGATCCACATGGGTCCATAATATATATATATATATATATATATATATATACATACATACATATATATCATCATTACATCACAAGAGGCTCATGGTCGTGCCATGACCCAAATACTAGATACTGAATACAAATTTAAATTGATATAGTTCGTCACAAAAAGGAATGTATGAAGGTGCAGAGCTGCGGCAACTACAAGTCCAAATCAGCATCGTCTAGCATCCCTCATCCTACGTCTGCTCATAGTGCAGTGGCTCCAGGCTCCACTCCATTGGATGTGCCATCAGAATCTGGTGATGATGCAGAAAATAACTAGAGTGAGAAATGGGATTTCTCAGTAGGACTCGAACCCGACACTAAAGTGTCATCATCATCGTCCCAGCCACTTCGATTTTATAAATGAAAATAGTGAGCATTCATAAGGTTCAATTCTTAAGTTTTTTGAAAACATCAATATTCGAAGCGGATTCCATTTTAAGTGTTGTTCTCATATAATAACATCATGGTATACATAAGAACTTATATGATAATTCGTATCATGCATGAACATCTTGAGAGTTTCATTCTTTACTAGGGTCGGACCGAAGTCCCTTTCTTTTCTTAACTTGACTTTATCTTAAGTCTTTTTCATCCACTAAACATAAGTGGTAATGATCTCATACAGTGACCATCGCCACCATAAATTTTCAGTACTTACATTAGTTGGGTCATGCCATGTCTCATGTAAGCCCTATCCCCTATACTCACACTAGCTGGGTCACGCCATGCCTCATATGAGTCGTGGGTGAGGGGAGCTTAAATTAGGTCACCTTCCCTTTTGAAGGATCACACTCTTAATTCAATCTCTTCTTATTAAAGCTTATGATGCAAAGTATTTCTAAGTCTACAATTTTTGCAGAATTTCGGCAGCATAATAGCTAGACCAAAGCTTCTCAAAATTTTGCCAAACAAAGAATCCAATATCACATATCATTAAGCATCATATCATCAACATATCATATTCATATCATCATCATTCATCATCATCATAGCATCATGCTTGCACATAAACATAGGTATATTCACAAGCAAAGTTTTATGAGCTTAGCTTAATAAATTTGGTGCATGCTTTTAGTTGAATTTTGTATTATTCGATTCTTTGATTATTCATATGATGAGCTTCATCTACTTTCCCCCTTTAAAGTTCTTAGGGTAAATTATGAAGTTTCATTATCTTAAATTAGAGGTTTTTGTTCACAAGTTTGTTTTCTACCCTTACTTAAAATTTCACTTAACTAAACTTACTTTTTACTGTTAGGCAGTAACTTCAAAAATTCACCATAATTTCACCTTTTACTCTTTTGACTTGAATTTTGGTATGGTTATATTTTTCTGAGTCTATTTTTAAACAAAACAAAGCCCACTTAAAAATTCATTTTGTAACATTAAATATGCATATTTTATTTTGACTGTTTAGTTTTTAAGTTTATTTTTGGTACAATGACTTTTAAACATTGCTATGAGCTCCTCAGAAGGAATCTATCAAAACTGTTCTGGGGATGTTCCTCTATGTCTTAGCTTCCTACCAAACTTGGTCCCACTCAAAAATAATTTTTGTAGCTCGAGTTATAAGGTTTTTAGTGCACACTGCCCAAACAGAAATCCATCCGAAAATAGCCCACTTTGAAAAATCATATCTCCCTCATTTTAAATCCAATTTACATGTATTTTATATGTTGGAAAGCTCTTTGAGTCTACTTTTATAGAAAATTAGTTTCATTACATTTTGATCCCACTTCAAATCACCATTTTTATGTTTTATCTCATCATCATATTCAAGGTTTTAATCACCAAATTAGTATTTTAGAACAAAATAAAGTAAGATACATAAAAACCATCATACCACATAATCTCATTTTAAGACAACATTTTCAACAGCGCAAGAAAAGCTCATAGAATAAGATATGGTCATGAGACCTTGAAGCAAGTCCTAAAACCACCTAGCTATGAAGAGCTTAGGGGTTCTAATACTTGAAAAATACATGAAAAAGAAGGGTTAAAGTCACTACCAAAGAGAGCTTCTTGAAGAATTTGGAGTGTGGAGAAGGTTGGAGAGAGCCTCACTCCTTGAAAGTTTGGAAATGGAGCTTGTGTATGGGTTGTCTTGTTTCTCCAAAGACTAAAACTGGTGGTCCTTGAAGGGGTTGTGAGGGTGGTGATGGAAATGGGGTAGAAGGTAGTAAGGAGATTGGAAGAAAAACAAAGAGAGTTGGAAGAACAAGAGAGTGGGGGTGAGACTTGGAGAGAGAAGAGAGCTTTATGTCTTGAGAGAGAAAATGAAAAATGAAATGGGAGGGAGGGAGCTATTGGCACACAAAATGAAGGGGGAAGTGAGGTGATTTTGCTTCTTCCAACAAGCAAGAGAGTAGGGAAAAACCTTGGGGTAAAAGAGAGAGTTGTGTATCTTTTGAGTCTTGGCACTTGGGTAAAGACCATTTAGTGTTTTTCAATTAGTTAAAGGCATGACTGTAACATCCCCAATTTTGTCTAAGCTAATTAGCTCAGTGATCCTAGCTAATTGAGGAGGTTAACGATTAACTAAGGACTAATCAGCTAATCTCGATGAGCAAGAGCTTAATAAATTAAGTCAAGTCAATAATTGAATCATAACGCACTAAATGTTTTAGTTAAAACCTAATTATTTGAACGTCATTAATTCATAACTTAGAAATATAATTAAGTTAATCCAATCTTATTAAGTACAAGACAATTATTCTACCTTACCCATTTGAGATAGATTAATTCTTACACCCTAATTACATAATTCATAAGAGCAATTTAACCAATCAAATTAACAACTTAGGTAATTCTAATAGCTTTGAAGATTTAAAAATTTCTCCTAATTGATGCACCAAATTTCGTCCAAGGACAAGAGCAAAATCCAACCATCCATTTGCCATCTCATTATGCACTCTTAGATCAAGGGTTTACATTAGTAGTATCTCTTTAGTCAAGATAAGAGAAATACCTTCCTCCCTTAGGATTATGCCACTTGGAGTGATCATATTCACCCAATCCAATCCCAAGAGTGGTCATGCCTTTAACCACTTGGAAAATTCTAAATGGTCTTTACCCAAGTGCCAAGACTTAAAGGAAACACAACCCACCCTTTTACCTCAAGATTCCCCCACTCTCTTGCTTGTTGGAAGAAGCAAAATCACATCACTCCTCCCCCTCAATTTGCGCCAATCAGTCCTATCTCTCTCCCTCTCATTTTCATTTTTTATTTCCTCTCTCAAGTCACAAAGCTCTCACCTCTCTCTAAACCTCTCTTTGTTCTTCCTAATCTTCTTCTTGTTCTTCTTGTTTTCCCTACTCTAACTCATCTCATTTCCACCACCATTCTCACAAGCCCTTCAAGGACCACCCTCTTTGGTTCTTGAGGAAGCAAAACAAACACTCACTTAGCCCCATTGTCAAGCTTAAGAAGAAGGAGGCCATCTCCAACATCTTTCTTTCTTTTCAAGTTTTCAAGAACCCCATTTAGTAGTGACTCTTTCTTCTATGTTTTTCAAGCTTTAGAACTCCTAAGCTCTCCATAGCTAGGTGGTTTTAGAACTTGCTCTAGAGGTCTCATGGCCATGCTTTTATTTTAAGAAGTTGTTTGTGATTTTGCTCTTCTTTTGGAAAATGACTTTAGTTGTGCATTTTGTTTTATGTTGAACCCAACTTTTTAGAACTCAAAATATGGATGTTTTACCAAGATCTCAAAGTATAAAAGTGGTTTGGAAATGTAAAGTCGTCACTTGAAGAAAAGACTTAATGTTTTTACAAGAAAACTCATTGAAACCAAAACCATGAAAGCTGGGAAATTCTAGCAGTCTGTATGGCGTGACTAATAACTCTTTAAATATAACTCCAAATGCAACGAAACTAATTTTAAATGAAAATAGACTCATAGAGATTTTTATACATATAAAATATGTAAACTTGGCCTTAAAACGAGAGAGATATGAATTTTCAAAGTGGGCTATTCCTAGATCTGTTTCTGTTCGGGCAGTATGTAATAAAATTTTAATAACTCAAGTTATACAGAACTTTTTTGAGTGGGACTAAGTTTTTTAGAAAGCTAAGACATAGAAAAACATCCCCATAAAATAGTTTTGTCAAATTTTTTGTGAGGAACTCCCAATAAAGTTTAAAAGTCACTATACCAAAAATAAACTTAAAAGCTAAGCAGCCAGAATAAAATATTCATTTTTCAAGTTACAAAATGAATTTTTTAGTGGGGTTTTTTTTGTTTAAAAATAAACTTAGAGAACTATAGTCATACCAAAATTCAATTCAAGATTGCAAAAGATGAAATTATGGTGGATTTTTGAAGTTACTACGCCACCGTAAAAGTAAAACTAGTTATGGTTAAGTTTTAAAGGTCAATGAGAAATAAGCTTAAAGACATTAAGACCCTTACAATAAGATATTGGAAAACCTTCATAATCCAACTTAAAAGTTTCAAAAAGGATAATAGACGAAATTGGCCCCATGCCTAATAAAAGAATTTATACAAGAGGCAACCTCAATTAAAAGCTTGCACCAAATTTACTAAGCTAAGTTCATAAGACTTTGTGTGATATGTATACCTCTATGTGTCAATATGATGACAATGATATGATGATGATTATGATGATAATCATGATGATGATGATATGATATGATGATGATGATTATGATGATGATATGATGACGATATGAATATGATATGTTGATGATATGATGCTTAATGATATGCAATAAAGGAATCACATTTGAGGACGGCGATACGTAATGCCTAAATATGGAAAGGAATTAGAATAATTTTGCATCATAAGCTTTAATAAGAAGAGATTGAACTAAGGGTGTGATCCTTCAAAAGGGAAGGTGACCCGAAATAAGCTTCCCTCACCCACTATTCACATGAGGCATGGCATGACCCAGCTAGTGTAAGTACCGAAATTTTATGATGGCGACGGCCACAGTATGAGCTCATTACCACTTATGTTTAGTGGTTGAAAAGATAAGACTTAAGATAAAGTCAAGTTAAGAAAAGAAAAGGGATTTCGGTCCAAACCCTTGAAGGGAAGAAGTTAAGAGAAGCTTATAGTATAGCCATGCATGTTTTATGTAATTATACTTGTGCCCATGTATGTTATGATATAAATGATTAGAGGGTATGTTAAAATTGAATCCGCTTCGGATATTCATGTTTTCGAAAATCTAAGAACTGAACCTTATGAATGCTCACTATTTTCATTAATAAAACCGAAGTGGCTAGGACGATGACGATGACACTTTCGTCTCGGGTTCGAGTCCTAATGAGAAATCCCATTTCTCACCCTAGTTATTCTTCCATATCGTCACCAGATCTCGATGGCGTACCCTGTGGAGTGGAGCATGGAGCTGCCCCATCATGAGTGGGCTTTCGACGACAACGCTTAGGCCATCATGGCGACGACCACTACGTGGTGAGCACCTATTTTTATCTTCAATTAGAAGGGACACGAGTTCGGATCTTTGAGCTGATTTCCAAGTCATACACGAGTTCCGACATCCGGCTTTAGCTCCAAACTCAAATAAAAGGGACGCGGGTTCCAACTTTACACATAATAGAGTACAAGTTCCGATGTCATTTTCAGAATACAGTGGAAGCGAGTTCTACTTTTAGGCGACGTTGAGAGCAATTTTGTCACAAAAAGAGGGATACATGGCTGAACCTTACCCACAAAAATGGGGTAGGTTGGTTGAAATTCAGCCTTGTGTTTTTAGGCCAATCAAAACCCTCCAAGCTAACTACCACCTCAAGTTTATATAACTCATTTCTTTCTCTCCTTCAGCCCCATTTTTATGCTGCCTTCTCCCTTGTTCAGCTCTCTTTTTCTCTTCTCCACTCACCCAACTCTATCAATCCTTCAAGCTTAACAAGGTTCTGACAATTCAAGCTTCAACACTTAGCTCAAATTACACTCCAAAGAGGTAGGATTCCATTTCTGTTCTTGAATTCCTTGCACTATGGCTATATTACATTGTACTATTCTTCATGTATTTGATGATATATTGGATGTATATGATGGATTATGATAGGATTAATATGAAATCTTGAGTTGGAATTAGAGTTAGAAGAAGAAAACCAGGAGAAGTGGAGGCAGTTAATTGAGATCCCTCCCTGTGAAGGCAGTTAAATAAGATAAAATGTGAATCCCTTCACCTGGAGGTAGTAGCACATTGAATCCCTCCTTGTGAAGGCAGTTAAAAGATAAGATGTGAATCCCTTCAGTTGGAGGTAGTTGCACATTGAATCCCTCCCTGTGAAGGCAGCTACCCTCTACCTTGGAGGCACGTGGTCAGATGAGATCCCTCAATTTTGAGGCATGTAACTGACTCGAGTGCCGAGCTCGATCAAATTACAATAAAAACTGGATTACACTAAACTCGTAGCAAGGGTGCAACTCAGGTCGTTTCCCAACGATGACAATGTTATACGATCAGGCAATTGGGGGGGGGTAGGAATTTAAAGTACTGAAATGAGTATAAAAGAAATGAACAGAATTTGGAACATCCAATCCAAGAACCAAGAAAGACAGTGGCTAATCTATCATCGGATTCTAAAAATAATCATTCAAATCAAATCAGTGACTGACATCAAACCCGAAAGAAACCTCTGTTCAGATACAACATTGCACATGAAAACCTTTATGCATTCAATTAACAGATAAATGATTAAATTCAGAAACCTCTAGAACCTAACCAATTCATGTTAATTTTCAAGCACCAATGTAATCAATCATCAAATTCAAACCTGAAAATGATTCTACTCACGCAATTGCATTACACATTAATCAATCGAGCAACATGCAAGCAAGTAAGCAAGCAATCAATCATAAACCACCACAATTCCGAATCAAAAACCTTCAAATCCGAAATTGGAGTAATCACAATGAAAGAAAAGAAAAGGGAGTAGAAAACTGATTTGATTTGATGAAGTTTGGTTGCGCAAATCCTCAAGACAGCCAATGCTCCTTTGAATCCTTGGATTAGATGGAAGCTTACTCCTCCATGAATGGAGGAAGACGAGTTGTTAAGGTGGGGGGGGGCGTGAGTGAGAGAAGAGAGGAGAAGAAGAAGAACCAAAACCCCAAAATTTGCTTATTCCAAAATCTGTCTCCAATTTCAATTTCGGCTTCCCCCTAAGTCAGCCAGCCAAAACCAAATCAAAACGCCTAAAATTATTAAATTGTCATTACTACATTAATCCTTTCTCTCTCCTTTGAATCTGGACATCTTATTTGCTAAAATCCGAATTATAGAAAGAAAGTTACATTAAAAACATGAAATCATTATAGCTAATTCCGTGAGTAATGTTCTTCTACCGTTTTGTCTATCAAAACGATTCCGTTTGGATTTCCACTCTGAAGAAGAATTGTAGTCTTGGATGTCAGCTTCAAAATGCCACTAGAACGGGCTCAATCGGACATCTGTGGACCGATATATGGCCCAAATACCACACCCTGCTCAGAATCCGCGGCTGCACCACTTCAGTTCACTTCTAGACCCAATTTCAGCTTCTTAACACCAGAATTGGCTTCTGAGCTCTCATAAAACTTGTAGATCTATCTCTCAGCTTTTCTACAAATCAAGAATCACAATAAAATGAGCTCTACAACTCAAGATATAACCCAAAAACCAAAACAGTGTCAGAATTCGCCTAATGCTGGAAAATTTAACTCAAATCCAAACAAAATCCAAACAATACAAAATGGTCAAATTCAAAACAATTAGGCATAAGAGAGAATCAATGAGCTAGGAATGAGAGAAAATAAGTACATAAAAATCCAATTGATCAAATTCCCCCACACTTAACTCTTGCATGTCCTCATGCAAGATTCAACTAAGGGCAAAGAAACATGCAACCTAAAAATCATGGAATAACCCAAAATGAACAAGGAAATTCTCCAATGAATCATCAAAAGTGCCAAGCTTAGGAACATAAGAGCATACAAGGCATCAAGAGTTTCCAACAATCAAATCATTCAACACTCCATCTCTCAAAAATGTAAGTTAAGCAATATCCTTCAAAATGCAAATAGATCAAGCATGAAAGCGTTAACAAGATGGTGTTTAAATCTCTCAACTCTCAAGTGTATGGGCAAGAGTGTTTCACTCAAGTCACCTCAATAGACAATGCATTACCATAAGCTTGTTAATCTTCTACTTCTCCACTACTTACATTCATATACAAACACAAATCAAGAGGACTTTATTCAAGGTCGAATGGGGCTAAGGTAAGGGTAGGAAAATATGAGGATATGACAAGATACACCTAAGAGAATAGAAGTGCCATTGGTTATTAGACAAATCAAGCCATCACACACTTATTCTCTTTGAACTTTCTTTTCCTTTTATCAATATTCCCAATTTTATTTTATTTTATATTTTTTTTTCTTTTTCTTTTTTTTTTCTTTTTTTTTTTCGCTTTCCTTGCATCCTTTCAAACCCCCACACTTGAAATGCAACAATAATGATGAAGCCAATGCACTTCCTATTCCCTAAGGTTGGGTATAACATGGTTTTCCACTTGAAGCGTATAATGTGTTAGAAACCAAACCAAGAAATGGTCAATAAGGCTCAAAGGGGCTAAACAAGGGCCAAAATGCAAGGTAGGCTATATGGCCAAGTGGTTAAAATGAAAGAAATGCCTCTATCATGTTCATGAATGCGTATGAAAAATGTAGCCTCAAAGAAGAATCAAAACAAGTTCTAGAATAACAAAATCTATGAGGGAAAACACACAAGAAAGAAAAGAATGGCATGAAGTGCTACCATCCAAAATAAGGCTCAAAAGCTCACAAAGGTAAAGCCCAACATACTCAATCATTGCAAATCAAGATCAACCACCTAACTCACACATATCAAGAGGGGATATAAAAATGAAATCATGTTGGAACCCTATCCTCCCTATAGCCTAATGCCTTAACTCAACAACTTTCAATTCAACAATGGAGAACCGAAGTGAAACAAAGCAGAATTTTTTTTTTTAAGCAAAAATAAAGTAAAAACAATCATGAAACAAATCTATAATGCAAGATTAATTACCAAACAATACAACCTACAACCTACGTCGAAACCATTCCCCCCACACTTCAACTTTACATTGTCCTCAATGTAATACACACAATGAAAATGCAAGCCAAGTAAAATGAGGTGAGGGAAAGAAAAGAGAAACTCCCTTATCAAGTATAAGTGGCCGCTAACAAGTGGACCTCCTCAATGGTCTCCAAGGGTGTGTCTTCATGAAATGGCTTTAGGCGGTGGCCATTCACTGTGAAAGCTTTATCAGTCCCAGGCTCCAAAATCTGCACAGCACCATATGGAAAAATCTTAGTCACGATATAAGGACCAAGCCACCTAGAACGAAGCTCACCAGAAAAGAGCTTGAGGCGAGAATTGTAGAGAAGCACTTTCTGGCCAACGGAGAACTCCTTCCGCAGCAACTTCTTATCATGAATAAGTTTTGTCTTCTCCTTATACATGTAGGAGTTCTCATAAGCTTCCAACCGGATCTCCTCCAACTCCTGAAGTTGGAACTTCCTATGAAGTCCGGATTGGCTCATATCAAGATTGCAGTTCTTGACTGCCCAATATGCTCTGTGCTCAATTTCCACCGGAAGGTGGCATGCCTTGCCAAAGACAATCCTATAAGGGGACATCCCCAAAGGAGTCTTATAGGCAGTGCGGTAAGCCCATAATGCATCCTCTAGCCTCTTGCTCCAATCCTTCCTACTGGGCTGCACTGTTTTCTCCAAAATCTGCTTCAACTTCCTATTTGATACCTCTGCCTGTCCATTAGTCTGCGGATGGTATGGAGTTGAGACCTTGTGGGTGACACCATATTTCTTCAACAGAGTTGCCATGTTCCTGTTACAGAAATGGCTCCCCTGATCACTGATGATTGCTCTGGGCACTCCAAACCTGCAAAAAATGTGTGATCTGACAAAATCTACAACAACATGAGAATCATCAGTTCGAGTGGCCTTGGCCTCCACCCACTTGGAGACATAATCAACAGCCAGCAGAATATAAACAAAACCAAATGAGACAGGAAATGGACCCATAAAGTCAATACCCCACACATCAAATATCTCACAAAACAATAATGGTTGTTGAGGCATCTCATTCCTACGAGAAATAGTACCTGTCTTTTGACACTGTTCACAATTCTTACAATAAGTGTATGAATCGCGGAACAATGTGGGCCAATAAAAACCTGCATCTAAGACCTTCCTAGCAGTGCGTTGTGGTCCAAGGTGACCACCACAAGCAAGTGTGTGGCAAAAATGCAAAATGGAAGGAATCTCAAGCTCATGCACACAGCGCCTAATAATTTGATCACTACACATGCGCCACAAATAAGGATCATCCCAGACATAATATTTAGCCTCACTCTTAAGTTTGTCTATCTGATGCTTTTTAAAGTAGGCAGGTAATTCAGAAGCAACTAGATAGTTAACCAAATCAGCATACCATGGATCCTTACCTCACAACTCTAAAAGTTGCTCATCTGGAAAGGTCTCACGGACAGGTAGAGGCTCCAAGGTCTGTGAAATGCGACTCAAGTGGTCTGCTACCAGGTTCTCAGCTCCACTCTTGTCCCTGATCTCAATATCAAATTCTTGCAACAGCAACATCCACCTGATGAGTCTAGGCTTTGCATCCGGCTTCTTCAGTAAGAACTTCAAGGCTGCATGATCAGAAAAAATGGTTACTTTAGTTCCCAACAGATAAGCACAGAATTTATCTAAAGCAAAAATAATGGCTAAAAGCTCCTTCTCTGTGGTGGTGTAATTAGCCTGTGCAGAGTCTAGGGTCCGGGAGGCATATGCTATGACATGGGGAATCTTCCCAACCCTCTGGGAAAGAACAGCTCCAACTGCAAGGTTTGATGTATCACACATGAGCTCAAACAGGTAATCCCAGTCCGGCGGCTGAAGAACAGGAGTAGAAATCAGGTGCCGCTTCAACTGGTCAAAAGCTTTCTTGCAGTTATCATCAAATTGGAAGTTTATATCCTTCTGCAGTAGCTTGGAAAGTGGAAGGGTAATTTTGCTGAAGTCCTGGATAAATCACCTGTAAAAGCCTGCATGTCCAAGAAAAGAACGCACTTCCCGCACACATGTGGGATAAGGTAAAGAAGCAATAACATCAATCTTGGACCTATCAACAGCAATACCCTCACTAGAAATCACATGTCCTAAGACTACACCTTGTCTAACCATAAAATGACATTTCTCATAATTCAAAACAAGGTGAGACTCAACACATCTATGTAATACCCTGGCTAGGCTATCCAAGCATGCATCAAATGAAGTGCGATAAACAGTAAAATCATCTATAAAGACTTCCATACAATTCTCTAGAAAATCAGAAAAAATACTCACCATGCACCTCTGAAATGTACCTGGGGCGTTGCATAAACCAAAAGGCATCCTCCAGTATGCAAATGTGCCAAATGGGCATGTAAAGGTGGTCTTCTCCTGATCTTCTGGTGCAATGTGGATCTGAAAATAGCCAGAAAACCCATCAAGAAAACAGTAGTGTGACTGACCTGCCAATCTCTCCAGCATCTGATCAATGAAGGGTAATGGGAAGTGGTCCTTCCTGGTGGCCTAGTTTAGTTTCCGGTAATCGATGCAGACTCTCCAGCTGTTCTGCACTCTTGTAGGCACCAACTCCTCCTTTGAGTTCTTCACCACTGTTATTCCAGTCTTCTTTGGAACCACTTGTACCGGGCTCACCCACTTGCCGTCTGAAATTGGATAAATAATTCCTGCAGCTAGCAATTTGCTCACTTCTTTCTTTACCACATCCAAGATAAGCGGGTTGAGCCTTCTCTGAGGTTGCCTCACTGGTTTTACTCCCTCCTCTAACTGAATTCTGTGCATGCATGTAGAGGGGCTAATCCCAGGTATGTCTGCCAATGTCCAGCCTATAGCCTTCATGTTCTGCCTCAGGATGTTCAGCAGCTTCTCTTCTTGCTGCAGTTGCAGATCTTTGGCTATGATGACTGGTAGCTTCTCATTTGGTGCCAGAAATGCATACTTCAAATTTTCTGGCAATGGCTTCAATTCCAAGGTAGGTGGCTCTATGATAGAAGGTGCTAATCTTGGAGTTGCTTCTGATGGTTTAGGTTCAGCACCTGCAATCTGTGAAAAATTCTGCACAACAGCATCATCATATCCTATGGAAGCTAAAACAGAATCAGCAGAGTCAAAATGATGTACAGAATTCAAAATCACAAAATCTGCAAAAACAGAATTTGCAACAGAAACAGAATTTGCGAAAATAGAATTTTCAGTAGCAGAAATTTCTGTAAATGCAGAATTTATGCAACCAGAAATTGAAGTAGCAGAATGTGCAGAAAGTGGTAATGTGGAACCTACAGAAACAGCAGACAGAACAGAATCAGCAGCAACAGCATATGCACAACCAGAATTTTCGCAACCAGAATTTACAGTAGCAGAATTGCTAGAAACAGATGCTGTAGCAGAAATTAAATCAGTGGAAACAGAATTTTCTGCAACAGAAAATAATGTGACAGCAGGAACAGAATTTTCAGAAAAATTTTGAACAGCAGAAAAAATAGGAACAACAGCAGAATTTGCACATTTAGAAACAGAATTTTCAGCAGAAACAGCAGCAGAATTTTCACAATGTGCAGAAATTAAATCAGAATCTGCAGAAACAGTACATTCAGCAGAAACAAATTCAGCAGAAACAGATTCAGCAGAAACAGCATCAGAAACAGAAGAAACAGCAGAAACAGATTTAGAAACAGCATCAAAAATAGAAGAAACAGCAGAAACAGATTCAGAACCAGCAGAAACAGCTTCAGAGACAAATTCAGCAGATTTAGAGACAGCAGAAACAACATTTTCAGCTTGTAAGCATGCAGCAAATTCAGCATAAATAGCACAAACAGCACATAAGTCATTACTACCATCACAATCACAATCAACACAATATAATTCAGTGAACATGTTCTCATGCACTTCATCAACCAATGAATCAATAATGTCTATATGAAAAATAGAATGCTCTTCCGGTGGGTATCTCATGGCATCAAACAGATTAAATTGCACTTTACTATCTCCAAATTCCATGGATAATGTACCAGAATGCACATCAATCTTAGTCTTAGCAGTTTTCAAAAATGGCCTACCTAAGATTAATGTTGGTTGATTAGCATGCAATTCATCCTCCATATTTAGCACATAGAAATCAGCAGAAAAAATAAGGTCATTTACTCTTACCAACACATCTTCTAAAACTCCCTCAGGGTGAGTGGTGCTTCGGTTGGCAAGTTGGATGACCACTCCTGTTGGCTTGAGCTCTCCAATGCACAAAGACTGGTAAATTGATTTTGGCATGACATTTATTGAAGCTCCAAGATCCAACATAGCTTGACTAAACTGCTTACTTCCTATGATGCATGGAATGGTGAAAGTCCCCGGATCCTTGCATTTTGGAGGAATATTTGGCTGAATGATTGCAGAAACATTTCTGCCCATGCTCACCTTCTCATTTCCCTTCAGCCTCCTTCTATGAGTGCACAAATCCTTGAGAAATTTGGCATACTTTGGAATCTGTTTGATGGCTTCTAGGAGTGGAATATTGACTTCCACTTTTCTGAATGTGTCCATGATCTCCTTGTCCAATTCAACTTCTGCCCGCTTCTTGTTTTGTGTCACTCTGTAAGGGAAAGGCAGTGGAACAATTTGTTCAGGTTGCTTGCTGTTGCTACTACTTGGTTCTGCCTCATTTGTCTTTATTTCTGCAGAATCAGATTTTTTTGCTGCCACCTTTGGTTGTTCTGCAGAATCTGCAACATTAGGAACCTTAAGCTCCTTGCCACTTCTTAAAGTGATGGAACTCACATTCTTTGGGTTGCTCACGGATTGGGAGGGAAGGTTGCCAGAACCTTGAGACTTCATCTCATTTACTATTGTAGCCAATTGACCAATCTGTGCTTGCAGATTCTGAATGCTGGCTTCTGATCGTTGCTCAAATTGAATGCTACTGGTTGCCATTTGCTTCACTAATTCTGCCAAGCTTGGTTCTGAGCTACTGCTGCTACTTTGTGGTTTATTTTGCTGAACTGTTGGATGGTATTGTCCTGAGCTTAGTCCAGCAGAATTTTGCTTAAACTGAGGTTGTTGAAACTGATTGAAGTTGTTGCCATACCTCAAATTCGGGTGATCTCTCCAGCCAGGATTGTATGTGTTGGAGAATGGATCATAACTCTTCTTTATTCTTCTTCCGATAAGGCCTACCAGGAAAAATTCCTGCAACAGTCTCATTGCTTTCCTGCAGATGCAGACACTGATCTGTTGGATGTCCTAGTATAGAGCAAATGCCACAAGTCATAGCTACTGGTTGCTATGGCTGTTGGGGCTGCTGGCCAAGTGCCAATTGCCTCACCAAGGTTGTTAACTCATCTATTCGGTTCTCCATCCTCTGCTGGTTTGTATCAGAGGTATGCACTTCATTCACTCCTCTTGTTGACACTATGGCTTGGGTACCAAATTGTTGTGCATTGGCAGCCATGTTTGCAAGTAATTCACGAGCTGCAGCAGGTGTTTTATCTACCAAAGCCCCTCCGTATAAAGATCAACCATACTTCTGTCCATTGGCATGAGACCTTCATAAAAATATTGAATGAGAAGCTGGTCACTAATCTGATGGTGCGGACAGCTTGCACACAATTTCTTGAACCTCTCCCAATACTCATGCAATGTCTCTCCACTAATTTGCCTTATGCCACAAATTTCTTTTCTGATGGACGTAGCTTTTGAGGCAGGGAAGAATTTCTCCAAGAACATCCTCTTCATGTCTTGCCAGCTCGTGATGGAACCTGGATGCAAGTAGTACAACCAATCCTTGGCAGATCCATCCAGAGAAAAAGGAAATGCCCTCAGCTTGATGTGATCTTCCTCCACTCCATGTGGCTTCATGGTTGAGCACACTACATGGAACTCCTTTAAGTGCTTGTGAGGGTCTTCTCCAGCTAAGCCATGAAACTTGGGCAGCAGATGTATCAGTCCTGATTTTAGCTCAAAGTCTGCATCCAAATTCGGGTACTGGATGGCCAAAGCTTGATAGTTGACATCAAGTGCTGCAAGTTCTTTCAAAGTTCTATTAGCCATGCTACCTGAAAAATCAGAATTTTCAACAAAATCAGGAATAGAATCAAAAACAGAATTACTAGTAGAACTAGCCTCAAATAACCTTCTCTTAGCTCTTCTAATTTGTCTAAGAGTCCTTTCTAATTCAGGATCAAATTCCACTAAATTAGGAGTTGGATCAGACCTAGTCATGCACTAACAAAATAGCAAACAGAACCATATGCTCAAAGCACTAAAACTTGCACACAAACACTCAAAATAATCAAAATAAATATAAAAACACTACCAAATAATTTTTAAAAATTATTGGACCACCACACCTCAAAAATTTTACCCTCTAGGAGTGAGAAAATGCAAAGAAAAATCTTAAAAAATTAAAAAAGTGGTCTAAACAAAGGAATTTGGCTTACAAATAAAAAGTCAATAGCGTTGCTCTTGATCTTGATCAGAAGGCCATTTTCCTTCAACTGACCAATTTTCAAGTCAATCAGAGCACAAAATCTTTTACAAAAATACCCGTTACGTCCCTAAAAAATACTGAAAAGATCGAAAAACCTCTAAAAACCTATCTAAACGATGGAATTTGACAAAAACAGGGGGGGCTCAATCCTTTTGGGATTGAGTTTTTCTCAAAATGACGTTTTGCTATGAAATCAAGTCCCCTGAAATCAACTGAAATGAGTTAGTTGTCAAAAAACCGTAAAACCAAACTACTAACTATGAATTAAAACTAACAACTTAACCAAACACACATTAAAATAGAATATGCAATGCTATAAACACATATTAACATGACCAAATAACATCAATCATCCCCGGCAACGGCGCCAAAATTTGACTCGAGTGCCGAGCTCGATCAAATTACAATAAAAACCGGATTACACTAAACTCGTAGCAAGGGTGCAACCCAGGTCGTTTCCCAACGATGACAATGTTATACGATCAGGCAATTCGGGGGGTGGGGGGTTTAGGAATTTAAAGTACTGAAATGAGTATAAAAGAAATGAACAGAATTTGGAACATCCAATCCAAGAACCAAGAAAGACAGTGGCTAATCTATCATCGGATTCTAAAAATAATCATTCAAATCAAATCAGTGACTGACATCAAACCCAAAAGAAACCTCTATTCGGATACAACATTGCACATGAAAACCTTCATGCATTCAATTAACAGATAAATGATTAAATTCAGAAACCTCTAGAACCTAACCAATTCATGTTAATTTTCAAGCACCAATGTAATCAATCATCAAATTCAAACCTGAAAATGATTCTACTCATGCAATTGCATTACACATTAATCAATCAAGCAATATGCAAGCAAGTAAGCAAGCAATCAATCATAAACCACCACAATTCCGAATCAAAAACCTTCAAATCCGAAATTGGAGTAATCACAATGAAAGAAAAGAAAAGGGAGTAGAAAACCGATTTGATTTGATGAAGTTTGGTTGCGCAAATCCTCAAGACAGCCAATGCTCCTTTGAATCCTTGGATTAGATGGAAGCTTACTCCCCCATGAATGGAGGAAGACGAGTTGTTAAGGTGGGGGGGGGGCGTGAGTGAGAGAAGAGAGGAGAAGAAGAAGAACCAAAACCCCAAAATTTGCTTATTCCAAAATCTGTCTCCAATTTCAATTTCGGCTTCCCCCTAAGTCAGCCAGCCAAAACCAAATCAAAATGCCTAAAATTATCAAATTGTCATTACTACATTAATCCTCTCTCTCTCCTTTGAATCTGGACATCTTATTTGCTAAAATCCGAATTATAGAAAGAAAGTTACATTAAAAATATGAAATCATTATAGCTAATTCCGTGAGTAACGTTCTTCTACCATTTTGTCTATCAAAACGATTCCGTTTGGATTCCACTCTGAAGAAGAATTGTAGTCTTGGATGTCAGCTTCAAAATGCCACTGGAACGGGCTCAATTGGACATCTGTGGACCGAGATATGGCCCAAATACCACACCCTGCTCAGAATCCGCGGCTGCACCACTTCAGTTCACTTCTAGGCCCAATTTCAGCTTCTTAACACCAGAATTGGCTTCTGAGCTCTCCATAAAACTTGTAGGTCTATCTCTCAGCTTTTCTACAAATCAAGAATCACAATAAAATGAGCTCTACAACTCAAGATATAACCCAAAAACCAAAACAGTGTCAGAATTTGCCTAATGCTGGAAAATTTAACTCAAATCCAAACAAAATCCAAACAATACAAAATGGTCCAATTCAAAACAATTAGGCATAAGAGAGAATCAATGAGCTAGGAATGAGAGAAAATAAGTACATAAAAATCCAATTGATCAGTGACCAGAAGAGATCCCTTCAATTAAAGGCACGTGGCCAGAATGAGATCCCTCCAAGACTAGAGGCACGTGAATCCCCTTGTGGGTGAGTTGGCGTGACGACGGTCACGAGTTGAGCTGACGAGCTCGCTCCAAGGTTAGGCTACCCAAGGGTAGTAAAGACTAAAGACTAAAGATTAAAAGATATGCAAGCACCCCACTCATATGAGGCATGGCATCGACCCAGCTAGTGTGAGTATAGGGGATAGGACTTACATGAGGCATGGGATGACCTAGCTAGTGTAAGTACCAAATGAAGATCCCATATTCCTAAGGAACGTGACATGGCGATCACGCTCTGATGGGGTATGACATGGCGATCATACTCTAGAATGTAGCATGTAAAGATTTTATGATAAAAAGAAAGATGAAGAAAGAGAAGCAAATTTTATGTATATGCATAAGTTCAAGTATAAGTAAAGTTATGTGTAGATGTTATCTCTCCAATGTATTGATGCTATTATATTTTATTATTCATAATATAATTCATTCCAAATGCCAAGTGTATGAGTAAAATAAACTTTGCTTCGGATAATATATTTTCAAACTATAAAATTAAACAATTTATATAGCATGTTCATCTTTTTCATAATAAACCGAAGCAAACTGAAGATGACAGTGATGACACTATGTATGATAATTAGAGAATCCTACTGAGAATTTATAATTCTCACTCCTATTTCCGCGTTGTCTCCAGACAGTTCAAAAAGTTCCGAAGACGGCTGAAGTTACTGTCAGATAAGGTCCGCTCAAATAACAGTAACAACTCCAGGGTATAGTACTATGACTTAAGCATAGTACTGTACTTAGGAGGGTGTTACGTTAATGGTATCAGAGCAGTTCGATCCTCCCCGGACCTGAGGATTTGGACTGACTGCGTTTCCAGTGCACTCTGGAATCCTTAGAAAATGTCATGTGACAAATCTTATATGTCCAGATAAGATATAGGAAATTAGATATGCATGACTGCCTAACTGTGAATGTTATTAGTTGCTATCACACTTAACTTATTGTTGAGCCTGATCAACTCAATGTTTCGTTACGTGTGATTAGGAACTAATGGCTTTCAGGGGGCGTGGTAGGCCACGAACTGTGCCCACTCCAGGAAATCCTGCTAATTTTATGGACACGATGCGTGAAATGGCTCATGCAATGCGGGAGCAGGCCGCTGCAGCTTATCAAATGATGGACCAGTTGGGTAGGCGGCCCAAGGCCAGCCATGGGGGAAATCTACATGACCCAAGAGCAGACTGGGATTATCTTAAATTTGCTAAGTTCCGAAAAGCAAATCCGCCCAGCTTTCGAGGAGCTTTCGACCCAGATAAAGCCGAGGAGTGGGTTAAGGTAATGGAGAAGGTCTTTTCTCTCTTGGCCTGCACTGATCAACAGATAGTAGCCTTTGCCACTTATATGTTGGAAGCGGATGTCGAGTTTTGGTGGAATGGCACGAAGAGACTATTGGGGGAACCCCAAGTTGATATCACTTGGGACATATTCAAGGAGGCATTTTATCAGAAATATTTCCCTGCATCTATACGAAATGCTAAGGAATTGGAATTCATGAAGCTTCAACAAGGAAATATGAGTGTTTCAGAGTATATTGCTAAGTTCGAAGAACTCTATAAATTTTCCACCATCTATCAGTGCAACCCTGACGAGAACTGGAAATGCATCAAATTTGAAGAAGGATTAAATGCGGAAATTTTAGCCTCGGTGGGACCAATGGAGATAAGAGATTTCACTGCATTAGCAAACAAAAGTCGGTTAGTTGAAGAATATAACAAAAAGCTTGCTAATGCTAGGATGGATGGTTGTGGAAAGAGGCCGGCACCTGAAAACCAGGAACTTGAATATGCCTTACCACCAAAGAAGCTACGTCAATTTAATGGACTTGGGGATAAACCATTTCAGGGGCCAAGCACAGGGCAAGTATGCTCTAAGTGTGGAAAGGCTCATGGAGGTAGACCTTGTTTAGCTGGACAAAATGTATGTTTCAGGTGTGGGAAGCCAGGCCACATGATCAAAGACTGCTTATATACACATCAGTCGTTTACCCCTAAACCGCAATGACCAGGACGGGTCTTCACCTCGAATATTGAAGAGCTATTTCCCCAATTTTGCTAAACTATGTGATGTTAAATTATATAACTAGATTTACTGTACTTTCTTTGACTATGTCTATTCAACTTTAGTGTGCTTATGTGTGAGTATAGGGGATAGGACTTACATGAGGCATGGCATGACCCAGCTAGTGTAAGTACCGAATGAAGATCCTATACTCCTAAGGAATGTGACATGGCGATCACGTTTTGATGGGGTATGACATGGCGATCATACTCTGAAATGTGGCATGTAAAGACTTTATGATGAAAAGAAAGATGAAGAAAGAGAAGCAAATTTTATGTATATGCATAAGTTCAAGTACAAGTAAAAGTATGTGTAGATATTATGTCTCCAGTGTATTGATGCTATTATATTTTATTATTCATAATATAATTCATTCCAAATGCCAAGTGTATGAGCAAAATAAACTTTGCTTTGGATAATATATTTTCGAACTATAAAATTAAACAGTTTATATATCATGTTCACCTTTTTCATAATAAACCGAAGCAAATTGGAGATGACAACGATGACATTATGTATGATAATTATAGAATCCTACTGAGAATTTATAATTCTCACTCCTATTTCCATGTTGTCTCCAGACAGTTCAAGAAGTTCCGAAGACGGCTAAAGTTGTTGTCAGATAAGGTCCGCTCAGGTAACAGTAACAACTCCAGGATGTAGTACTATGACTTAAGCATAGTATTATACTTAGGAAGGTGTTACACGTCAGCATAGTCGATCTTGTGGTAATGAATCTAGATGTGGAGGTGTTGCTTTAGCGGCCCATGGGGACGTATACCGGCCAGTTCCACCTATGCTTGAACAGGAATTTCCGCTGCCCGTGCCTATGGTTGCTAAAACTTCAAGGTTGGTAAATGACATGATAATGGAATTACTACAGAATCTTGGAGATACGGGCAATGTCAAAGCCACTTCATGCTTGATGACAACATCTGCTCAAGAGCCACAGCATAGGGGACAAGTAAATAAGGAAGCAGGAGAGGAGAATGAGGACGAAGAAGAGGAACAGCAAGAGGAAGGTGATGGGAGCAATGAGACCAATGAGAGGCAAAAAAAGAGCAACAACATCTGGAGTCGTGCTTGTCAAAGATTGCAGGAAAAGTTTAAACTTAAGGCACCGGTGAAATACACCCCTAAAACATGGCCGGCATGGAAGAAGAAATAATAGTCAAAGGGTATTCTTTTGTAACATTTTTTATAATATTATTTTGTAATATTAGTCTAGTTGTATGATGTTGTAATATCTTTGTGTTTTTTTGTAATATCTTTGTATTTTTTTGTATCTTTATTTTTACAATTAATTGCAAAATTAATTACTTAAATATTATCTTAGTGTTTGAGTATTAATTATCTCAGTTATAGTTTCAATACTCATGCAACAAAATTGACTAGTATTTGAATATTACAAATGTAATTTAAATATTATCTTAGTCATATAAAATTAAAAATAATATATTTAGAAGTGGCAAGATTTACAAGAAATAATAAAGTAATCATATGATATAATATAGTTTTAATAGAAAAAAAGATCAATTATAGTTGTTTAGTTATAGTTTCAATATTCAATAAATATAACTAATAATAAAGGTAATCATAAATAAATAATATTATCTTAATCATACAAAATTAAAAATAAATAAAGCAAAATTAAAAATTAATTTAAATATAATCTTAGTCATATATAATTAGAAATAATATATTTAGAAGTGACAAGATTTACAAGAAATAATAAAGTAATCATATGATATAATATAGTTATTTAGTTATAGTTTCAATATTCAATAAATAACTAATAATAGAGGTAAACATAAATAAAAAATATTATCTTAGTCATACAAAATTAAAAATAATAAATTTAAAAGTGACAAGATTTAAAGGAAATAATAAAGCATTAGTCACTAGCTAGAGGTCCATATTACATTAGTCAATATAGGATAGCAACATTTCACTCATAGCTAAGAACTTGGCTCATTTCTATGGGGACATTGTCTGTGGCTATGTCCTTCACCTCGACAGAGGCTACAATGTTTTGGTCCTCTAATTTCTCTCATGTCCATTTCATTGATGAAATGAGTTGATTTGAGCCGACCTTTCTCTGTACGTTTCAACTGGGGGTTAGGATGAATTCTCAGGCCATTATATGGTGGCCATGTACTTTCATGTCCCACAACCCCGAATTCCTGCTTATACACTTTGCATATCTTGTCCATCCTATAAACGTCATCAACATAAACTTGCCAGTCAAGGTACTAATTATAGCAGCAAGCAATTACATGATGACATAGATATCGATCTATCTAAAAATCGCCGCAACCACAATACCTCTCCTTCATATCAACTTTGAATTGTAATCCGTTTGATAGATCTTCGACATGGAAACTCTGATACTGCCTTGAAATAGTAGTAACGTGTACGCCTCCAGCTGCTTGCTTGTTTTCTCGCAATCTTGTCGTGATGGTTTCAGAGAAAACACTTCCTGTAGCTTTTCGTGCATATGCCTCCCTTCCTTTAGTAGCAAATAACTCAGCCAACCAAAAGTTCGTTGCTCTAACTAAGGCAGTAACAGGTAAATTACAAGCCCCCTTTAACACAAAGTTGATGCACTCAACCAAGTTTGTGGTCATATGTCCATGCCGATGTCCTCCATCAAAGGCTTGAACCCACTTTTCTCTTGGAATTTCATCAAGCCAATTTGTATAAATCTCACCATGCTGGCGCATCCGCTCTTAGTGAAGATTAAATTCATGCTCTATCTTTGAATATCCTACAAATCATAATATGATCAGTATATTATAAAAAGAATAAAATCACATTTATAAATAGAGATAATTAGGTTGGGAATTACCTATATAACATCCCTAATTTTCCTTGTGTTAAATTATTTTCCATTTTGCTATCTCATTCTGTCCAAAATCGGAACTCGCCTCCATTCTACTTAAAGTCGGAACTCATGTCCATTTTCTTTGAACGCAATGATCAATTCAGAAATCGGAACTCTTGTCCATTTTGTTTGAGCTTAGGATTTTCGATATTGAATTGTGTCCGAGTTCCGAGATAATATACCGACTTCCGCGTATATAAGGCTAATGTTTTGTTTCCCAACTTCCAGGGTTATGTTTAGTATCGATCTTCGGGATTGATTCTGGACCGAGTTTCAAGATTATATGCGAGTTTGGAATTATGTGTATGAGTTTTAAAGTGTCCTAGTTCACAAATTCCGAGGTTCCGGTATATGGTTTCATGTTCTGGTACCAACTTCCGAGTTTGGATTGAAGATACTTGACTTCCGAGTTTAGGTTCTATATTCTTGTCCTTGACTTCTGATTTTAAGATGATTTATGTATGTGATTTCTGACCTCCGACCTTAAGCCACAATTAGTCTTTCAAAACTTTTATAAATGTGTTTCCTCAGTTCCGAGTTCTGACATTAATTATACCCGATCTAGCTCTCTGTTTGCTAAGTTTCGAGTTCCGAAATTAACTAAACTTGATCTAATATTCATACATGTCACATAACAATATTAACGCACCATCACTTAGAACTATCACTGATTCCTGCTCAAAGTCGGAAATCATGTTTATTTTATATGAACTTAGAGATCACTTCGGAAACTGGAAATCGTGTACATTCCGATTAAACTCAGTGATCAACATGGAGCTCAGAACCTGATATTGCTTGTTCTGCTTGAACTCGGAGCTAAAGACCTCAGAACTGAACTAGCCAAATTCAACCCTTCAAACCTAAGATCCAATGGTTGAGAACTCACCCACTTTACCCCCTTAGGATAGCGCCATTTTGAGCCACTAGATAAAGGAAAAGTGGCCAAGTCTCCACCACCCAACTCACCAACCACACTATGACTTAACCACTATAAAATTCAACTAACTTCCACTTTCCTCCCTTGATATTCTCGACCCCATCAGCAGTTGACTCTTCTCTATTCTCTCTTCATTCTTCTCCTCCTTCACTTCACCTTACTTCCACCTTCAAGCTCCATCCCTCTTCCACACTAAGAACTTGCATCTAGCCAACATCTAGAACAATCTAGAGGTAGGATTTCTAACTTCTGCTTCTTGTTTTTATGTATTAAACTTATATGAGAGTTCAACTCTCTTCATGTCTTTGATGATATACTTGATGTGTGTGATGATTTATGGCTGGTTTATTAAGTATTTGGAGGGATTGAGTTGAATCTTGCATGGAACATAAGATAGAGAGCAAACCAGAAACTGAAAACCTAGGAGAACCTACGATGGTCCGTACGGCGGAGTGTACAGCTCCATCTACAGCCGTTTAAATTTGATGAATCCATTTTTTTTATATGAAAATAGACATTCAGGGCTTTCCATACATATATCATATAAGGTCATTGGATTAGTATTGAGAGAGATATGAATTTTTGAAGTTTGACCTAGGAATTAGGACTTTCATTCGGGCAGTGTGAATTGAGAAGGGCGTAACTCACCCTACACAACCCCAAATTGAGTGAAACCAACTTTTTTAAAAAACTTACACATATGAGAACATCCGAGTTAGATATAGTTCCATTAGATCTCAATGGTTCGAGGAATTTGCCCTATGTCCAAACCAGGCCATAATAGAGCAGTTCAGAAAGGTCGAATTTTGGGGCTTATAACTCAAGCTCTACTAAAGCAAATGAAATGGAACTTGTTGCGAATGAAAGCTTGTCTTGTTAGCTTTAATATGACGCCAATTTCATATGATTGGATCTGGGTTTCAATTTTTAGTGAATATTTACTTCTAAGAGTGTAATTCGGGCTAGTGACCGAATAGGCTGAGGCAAATTTAAATATCCTGAGCTACACATATCAAAATGAGATGGGACTAAAAGGGTTGAAAACTAGACACATAGAGCTATGACATATCCAAAATTCAAGTCTAAATGAGTTGAATAGAAGTAAAAGTGGATTATACAAAATTCGGACAGAATTGAATAGAATTGGCAGAAATGACCAAATTGATGGTTTCACAAGTGTTAGTGAACATATAAGGCTTGAGTTGACGATTGCAAGTTTTACATTGATAGATATGTTAGATTGATTATACTGCTATGACTGATTTGTCCGTGGGAGCTGGCACTATGCAAGGGGTAATAGGTCTGATCCGTTATACTGCCGAAATTCTGGCAGAAATATGTGAATCATATGAATGTTATAAATATTTATATGTTATGCTCATAAGGTTCAGATATACAAGGATGAATTTAAGTATGATATGAGTTATGAGAGCATATGTATGGTAGATTATACTCTGAATATATTACATTTACATGTCATGTTCATGTATGCCATGCATGCAAGCATAATTAGAATATGATATGAGAAATAAGGTGTGAGACATATCCATGTATGCACAAAACGTCTGCATGCATGTTAAGATATGGAAAGGAAAGATAATAAGAACTTGCAAGAGGGACATACTAAGCTACCACGTGAGGCATAGCATAGACCCAACTAGCGTAGACCAGAGCGGTACTGTCTAAGACTTGGGTCAGCCCTCGACCAGATTTAGTGGGAATAGACCAGTGTGAGGGTCGGGGAAAGTAAACCCGTCACTCATGTATAGGTACAAGCTCAAACCTGAAAAGCAGACTATTGCCCAGGGGTGAGAAAGGCCATTCACCTCCGGGGGACCAAGTACAAAAGAGCAAGATTAAGTTGCAAGTTAAAGAAAGATACGAATTAAGTCAAGTGCACTTGCATAAAATTAAGTATGAGCATCTATATGTGCATCTTCAATTATCTCGCTACGTCATGATGCTATTATGATTCTTGTGAAGCATATTATACTATTCACATTTCTATGTCTGTCATATAATATGACAAGTGATTGATAAAATATAACCCGCTTCGAAAAAGGTGTTTTCAACTTAAAATTGAACCACTATTTGTTTATATGTGCTCATATTTTCATAATAAACTGAAGCGGCTGGAATGTTTATGACAACACTATAAAATTGGTTTAAGATTACCTATTGAGGACCTAATGTAACACCCTTCCAAGTACAGTACTATGCTTAGGTCATAGTACCGCACCCTGGAGTTATTACTGTTACATGAGCGGACCTTATTTGATAGCAACTTCAGCCGTCTTCGGAACTTCTTGAACTATCTGGAGATAACACGGAAATAGGAGTTGATCAAACTTGAAGATAAAGTTGGAACTTGGAAATCGGGGGATGTTACATTACTACCCTCCTAAAAAAAAATTTTGTCCTCAAAATTTAATCATAAAGCTAACTATTTATTGCCGTAAGAGTTTAATAAAAGAGTTTGTATATAAGCACATAGAAAGTCGATAAGCATAATCGAAGAAAATATAGTAAACCCAGCTATATAACTCAACATAGCATAGTTAGCGAAAAGTGAATCTTTGTCCTGGGTTATCCCTAATTTTGTTTCAGCTCCTCTAGGGAAGTAGTCTTTTCCGCTTTTAGCCTTGGATGTTACGGCTTAGGAATAGATAGCTGATGGCCAGGGCATTCTCTAAGCATATGTCCTGGCTTTCCACACTTAAAGCATACCTTCTGCCCAGCCAAACAAGGCCTTCCTCCATGATACCTTCCACACTTTGAACATTCTTGCTTAATGGTTAGCCCCTGCGGCTGCTTACCTTCATTTCCGTTAGGTTGAAATGGCTTCTTTGGTGGGGAAATATACTGAAACTCCTGGTCTTCAGGTGCCAGCCTTTTTCCACAAACATCCATCCTAGCATTAGCGAACTTCTTGTTATATTCTTCAACTAATCGGCTCTTGTAGCAAAATCCCTTATCTCCATTGGCCCCACCAAGGCTAAAATGTCCGCATTTAGTCCTCCTTCAAATTTGATGCATTTCCAGTTTTCGTCAGGGTTGCGCTTATAGATGGTGGAGAATTTACAAAGTTCTTCGAACTTAGCAATATATTCTGAAACACTCATGTTTCCTTGTTGAAGCTCCATAAACTCCAATTCCTTAGCATTTCGCACCGATGCTGGGAAATATTTTTGATAAAATGCCTCCTTGAATATGTCCTAAGTGATCAACTTGGGGTTCCCCCAACAGTCTCTTCGTGCCATTCCACCAAAACTCGGCGTCCGCTTCCAACATATAAGTGGCAAAGGCCACTTTTTGTTGATCAGTGTAGGCCAAGACAGAAAAGACCTTCTCCATTGCCTTGACCCATTCCTCGGCTTTATCTAGGTTGAAAGCTCCTCGGAAGCTAAGCGAATTTGCTTTTCTGAACTCAGCAAATTTAAGATAGTCCAGGTCTGCTCCTAGGCCATATGGATTTCCTCCATGGCTGGCCTCGGGCCGCCTACCCAACTGGTCCATATATTCTTTCCCAAAATTCTTATTCGCTCAGCTACCCTTAATTCAATAACAAATTTGCCTCCAATACGGTTCTTTAGAAACAGGAGCTTAGGCCTTTCCTCAGTATTATAACTAGAAGCCTTATCTTAAAACTCCTTCTTTTTGGCAAAATTTGTCTAGTGCCTAATGCTTGTAGGAGAATTTTAGGTCGCTTCCACTATACGGATTAAGTTCTAAGACTCATGACTCTTTCTATTAGTCTGATATCCTCCTCGATTCCTAGTTATTAAGATACAGGCAATTTAATGTGAAAACCAAGGTTCAAAGTCAGATCCCTTTTACTGAAGCTGTAGAGTTCCCTTACCATATTGTCTTACAAGATGCCTTTCCAATATCCATGTAGAGAGTTGTCTTAGATCATATGGGTGCCAAAATATACTTTGTTTTGCTGACGTTCTGATCCATCATCAACTTCCTCATCCTCCTTGTCATGTGTTTGACTACCTGTGCACTATATTTTCCAGTAAATTCTCTAATACTTGTGCCTTGGGCCCTAAATACCAACTGAAGAAGTTCTCTTGCGGACTTTATTTCATTTTTCATTATTTGCTAATTAGACCTCGTGCCATTCTTGTTGAATTTCTCAATGATTATTGCAATACTTGTCTCCTCAAAAGATGATCAACTTCACATAATGAAAGGATTGTGGGACAGCTAAAGTCCCTGCCACTCTTCTACTTTCTTCAATTGGTTAGCATGGAGATCCTTCGACTATTGTGTTGATGTCCACCTCCCACTTTTATGGGCACCAGTGTTACCAATCTCATTGGGGGTTTG
Organism: Pterocarpus macrocarpus; assembly: GCA_031439585.1. Lineage (NCBI taxonomy): Eukaryota > Viridiplantae > Streptophyta > Magnoliopsida > Fabales > Fabaceae > Pterocarpus > Pterocarpus macrocarpus. The sequence continues at coordinate 134,792 of CM062518.1, forward strand.
TCTTAATAAAATATATAGAGGTGTGTTAGTTTCAGTGGCTAAATTTCATATCACCCTAATGCACTATACCTTAGGCCTCATAGGGTATGTTTCGATGTCAAAATTAGAGGCAATCAGAAGAGTCCCTATACTTTGGGCCGGATTAAATGTGATCATCACTAATGCACTAGGTTCCATTAGAATTCCGTAGTTAAGCGTGCTCGAACAAAAGTAATATGGAAATGGATGACCATATGGGAAATCCTCATATTGAAACTCCAATAGGATAGCAAGACCATCATTTCCATCTCGCATAACAAATGGATTACATCCTAGGGGCAAAATGTTATGAAGAATAGCCAGAAGGCTTAATTTTGCCCTCAAAATTCCTTCATCCCTAGTAAGCCAGCTGAATGCCGTAGATCTCCGCATACACCGAACTTCATATTGAGGTGATTAGGCTCAATATGCAGTCAAGTGCGATAGAGAAGCTACAACACACAACAAAGCTGCCATGCACAAACATCTATGTCCTTTTCATGTAAGGACCTAAAGCACGGCCTTTCTAAACTTTCAGAGTATGCCTCCTTTGAAGCATAATCAGCCCATCCATACCTCCTTGGAAGCATAATCAGCCCATCCCAGGTCCGATTAGGACGAATTGCTCTGATACCATAATTGTAACACCCTCCCAAGTACAGTACTATGCTTAGGTCATAGTACCGCACCCTGGAGTTATTCACATTACTGAGCGGACCTTATCGGCGACAACTTCAGCCGTCTTCGGAACTTCTTGAACTATCTAGAGATAACACAGAAATAGGAGTTGATCAAACTTGAAGATAAAGTCGAAACTCGGAAATTAGGGGATGTTACACCTTAGGTTCTCACTGCTTGCTTGTATGTTTTTCTTTTCCGTAAACATTCCAGCACCCAAGTTGGGAATCAAGTGCGACGCAGAGTACAGGGCCCTTCATTGAGCAAGAATAGAGCGTAAGCCAGATCAAGAGACTATTGAAGCTAGCTAACGACTAGTCGGAAGTAGCTGCTGTGTATTATGTCAGCCACAATTTCTTTTAAAATGTAATTATTTTATTTTCTATGTAACAGAGACTATTAGTTAGTAATAAAGTGAACAGTTAAAGGGCCATGTATTATATTTTCCATATTTTAAAGATTTTTTAGCGCAGTGACAACCTTTTAATATAACTCCATGACTCGAGCATGGCTTATATGATAGAGGTTGTTACAACCTATACTCACGACAAGTCAGTGTAAGTAAGGTTTCTTGAATCTCTGCAAGAAATTGGCTGCGATGTATCTAATACAGTACATATGATGTAACAACCTCTATCATATAAGTCATGCTCGAGTCATGGAGTTACATTAAAAGGTTGTCACTGTGCTAAGGAAACTTTAAAATATAGAAAATATAATACATGGCCCTTTAATTGCTCATTTTATTACTGACTACTAGTCTATAATACATAGAGAATAAAATAATTACACTTTAAAAGAAAATTGTGACCAATATAATACACAACGTCTACTTCCGACTAATTGTTAGCTAGCTTCGATAGTCTCTTGATCTGGCTTACGCCCGATTCTTGCTCAATGAGTGGCCCTGCATTCTGCCTCGCACTTGATTTCCAACTTAGGTGTTGGAATGTTTACGGAAAAGAAAAACTTACAAGCAGGCAGTGAGAACCTATGGTTCTCAATAGGTAAACTCAAACCAATCATACAATGTTATCATAAACATTCCAGCCGCTTCGGTTTATTGTGAAAAATATGAGCACATATAAACAAATGGTAGTTCAATTGTAAGTTGAAAATATCTTTCTCAAAGTGGGGTATATTTTATCAACCACTTGCCATATTATATGACAGATGTAACATCCCAATTTTTCCTTGTGCTAAATTATTCCATTTTATCTCCACTAAGAGTTCCGAGTTCCGACTTCACCTTCAACTTTTCGTGATTTCTGACTTCATCTTCGAATTTCACACACAAAATGAACTATTTCCGACTTCCGAGTTTGTCTTCGAATTTTAGCATAATTTACTGACTTCCGACTTAACATTCAGGTCCAAAACAACATGGAGTGATTCCCGATGTCCGATTTCATGTCTTAAAGACAATGTACCCGATTTCCGATCTCATAATTTATCTCCAAGTTTCAAGCAGATGTACCCAAGTTCCGACCTCAAACCTCATGTTTCAAAATAGTATACATGGTTTCCGACCTTCGAAGTTATAGTTTAACACAATGGTGCAAGTACTGACCTCCGAGTTGAGTGTAACAAGTTCTTGCCTTAGAGTTGAACTCAAGTAGAATGGATAGGAGTTCGGATCTTTGAGCTGATTTCCAAGTCATACACGAGTTCCGATATCCAAGTTTATTCCCAGAAGCTCTCTATTTCGGTTGGTGCTCCCGAGTTTGAATGGGGAGTTCCAGGATTAGGTGATTGTAAGCAGTATGACTTCCGATATCCGAATTTACCCCCAAGTGTCAAATAAGGTTAGATGAGTTCCGACATCTGGCTTCAGCTTCAAGCTCAAATAAAAGGGATGCAAGTTCCAACTTTACACATAATAGAGACGAGTTCTGATTTCAAATGAATGGAAGCGAGTTCCACTTTTGGGATGACGTGAAGAGCTATTTGGCCACAAAAGTGGGAGGCATGGCCGAATTTCAATTACAAAATTTCAACCAATCAACACTCACAATTCCAACTACCCCCCATGTATTTAAGTCAGACTCTCCTTCTCATTTGAGGCTGATTTATGCCACTCTCTCTCCTTCTTGTTCCAGCCTCCTTCTTCCCTTCTCTCAATCAACTCCATCACTCCTTCAAGCTTAACAAGGTTCTAACAATTCAAGCTTCAATACTTAGCTCAAATCACACTCCAAAGAGGTAGGATTCCATTTTTGTTCTTGAATTCTTTGCACTATGGCTGTATGAAATTGTACTTTAACCCTAAGTGGATATTTCCACAATAACCCTAGAATTTTTTATAAAATAACCTTTATGTCCCCACATCGATAGAATTAGCAAAATGGGGTTTTAAACGAAGCAGAATCACGTGGTAAAACCGTGGAAGTTTAAATCTCCACTGATTGGGCCATGGAGGCAGTCTGGTGTGAAATGACGTGGGGTGCCCCTGGACTTGCTCAAAATTACGAAAATGCCATTAGTTATAGAAAATAGAAAGCAGAAAACAAAAAGGCTCCGAATTTGCGAAAATGTCTAATTTACGCCATTAATCTGTTTATTCAGTTTCAATAGTTATGTAAGGACAATTAGGAGTTAATTAAATATTAATCAAGAGCTAATTAGATATTAGTTAGAGAGATTAGGCTTAAGATAAATTAAAATGAACATGTAGACATTTTACAAAACTATTAAGTAACGTTTTACCAATTTGGAGGAAATCGGTAAATATTCGGTGTTCTAAACTACTAGAGCCGAATCAGTAAAATTTTACACTGACCTTAGGTGGAACGACTGAAATTCAGCCACCTCCACCATCATAGATGGCGCCATATGGCAGCCATATGATGGGGAAATTTGGCCAAATCATGACCACTAAAGCCAAATATCTTAAGCCATCCTTATCTATGTCATAAAGCTTAGAAAAATCTCACCCATCTCCTTTTAATTTGCGCCCTCCACCATGTTTCAGCCTCCTTCCATCTCTTCTTCTTCTTCTTCCTTTCTTTCCTTACCTCCATGATCAAGAACTTCAAGCTCAAGATTGGAAGCCCTCTTGACCTCAAATCCTCTTGCTCCTTTTATGAAAATTGATCCTCACCGCCTTCCCTACAAAACCCCTCTAGCAATTTCATGATTTAGCATCAAGTGGTGTCCCCCCCACCACCATTTATGGCGCTACCATGAGAGGGGAAGAAGTTAAGGATGTTGCTCTCACCTTCCTTTCATCCATGGTTTCAAGGATTTTGAGGTAGGTAACTCAAATTCTTAGTTATTTGATGCATCATGTGACTATGTGGCTACTGTGTTCCTCTTATGCCATACTTGTATGATGGTGCTTTGATGTTCCTTTAGTGACTTGAGGTGAGGAAACTTGGTTTAAGATGAGGAATTTATCAAAAACTCAAAAAGGAGCTAAGCAGAATCTGTTTTGGTGAGAAAACCCTATGGCGTCCATACTGGCGGAGTGTACGGCTCAGCCTACAGCTGTAGAAAGTGGATGAATCTATTTTTATATGAAACTAGATATCCAGGGCTTTCCATACATATAAAATATAAGGCCATTGGATTAGTATAGAATCAGTTATGAATTTTTGAAGTTTAACCTAGAAATATAGATTCTTACCCGGGCAGCATGAGTTGAGAAGGGTGTAACTCACCCTACACAACTCTAAATTGAGTGAAACTAAAGTTGTTTGAAAGCTAACATATAAAATAACATTCCATAAAAATTTCAGAATTTTATTCATTGTCATTTGTTCCCAGCACATCAATGAAGTTGGCTTAGGTTTAAACTGGCCTAGAACAGGGCAGCCCAGTAGGGTAATGTTTCGGGACTCATAACTCATAATCTACTTAGGAAAATGATATGAAATCTAATTCATTTGAAAAATTATTGTGTTAGCTTTAATTTGATATAAAATTCGTAAGATTTCACCTATTTTTTTATTTTTAGTGAATTTTCTTTTATAAGAAACAAAGTCTGGCTAAGAATAGGGCATGCTGAGGTAAAACATTTATATCTTGAGTTATAGAATTCCAAATGAGATGGGACCAAAAGGGTTAGAAACTAGACACATAAGGCTACAACATAACCAAAAATTAGATTTAAATGAGTTAAATTGAAATAAGGGTGGAGTATACAATAACCGGGCAGTATAAGGAAGAATGAACTGAAAGCCCTATTGATGCTTGAGTTGAAACTAAGGAATGAGCCTATGAATATATATACATATTTGCTGGTTTATATTGAATTGCAAGTTGTACAATTGTACTGGTTGTCTGGCACTATTCATGGGGAAGCGGACTCGATCCGTTATGCTGCCAAAATTCCGGCAGAAATAGGTGAATTATGTGACTGTTATGAACATTTATATGTTATGCTCATTAGATTCATATATGCAAGAATGATTTAAATATAATATGAAGTATATGAATGAATGCATGTAGCATATGCATGTATAATCATGTCCAAAGAAGAATAAGATTTATGAGAACTTGCAAGAAAGACGTACCAAGCTACCACATGAGACATGGCATAGACCTAGCTAGCGTGGGCCAGAGCGGTATTGTCTAAGACTTGGGCCAGCCCTCGACCAGATTTAAGGGGAATAGACTGGTGTGAGGGTCGGGGAAAGTAAATCCGTCACTCATGTATAGGTACGAGCTCGGACCTGAAACGCAGGCTATCACCCAGGGGTGAGAGAGGCCATTCACCTCTGGGGGACCAAGTACAGAATGGCAAGGTTAAGTTGCAAGTTAAAGAAGAGATAAATTAAGTCAAGTACACTTGCATACATTCAAGTATACGCATCTATATGTGCATCTTCAATTATCTAATTAGGTCATAATGCTATTATGATCCTTGTTAAAGCATATTATACTATTCATATTTCTATATCTGTCATATGATATGGCAAGTGGTTGTTAAAATATAACCCGCTTCGAGAAAGGTGTTTTCAACTTAAAATTGAACCACTATTTGTTTATATGTACTCATATTTTCATAATAAATAGAAGCGACTGGAATGTTTGTGATGCACTGTAAGATTGGTTTGAGTTTACCTACTGAGAACCTTAGGTTCTCACTGCCTGCTTGTATATTTCTCTTTTCCGTAAATATTCCAATACCCAAGTTGGAAACCAAGTGTGAGGCGGAATACAGAGCCATTCATTGAGCAAGAATCGGGCATAAGCCAAATCAAGAGACTATTGAAGCTAGCTAACAACTAGTCGAAAGTAGACGCTATATATCAAGTCAGTCACAATTTCTTTTAAAGTGTAATTATTTTATTTTCTATGTATCAGACACTATTAGTCAGTAATAAAGTGAACAGTTAAAGGGCCATGTATTATATTTTCCATATTTTAAAGCTTTCTTACCACAGTGACAACCTTTTAATATAACTCCATAACTCGAGCATGGCTTATATAATACAGGGTGTTACAATAGACATAGATATATGAATAGTATAATATGCTTCAACAAGAATCATAATAACAGTGCGACTTAACGAGATAATTGAAGATGCACTTATAGATGCTCATACTTGACTATATGCAAGTGCGCTTGACTTAATTCATATCTTTCTTTAACTTGCAACTTGATCTTACTCTTCTGTGCTTGGTCCCCCGGAGGTGAATGGCCTTTCTCATCCCTGGGCAATAGCCTGCTTTTCAGGTCTGAGCTCGTACCTATATACGAGTGCGGGTTTACTTTCCCCGACCCTCATACCAGTCTATTCCCACTAAATATGGTCGAGGGCTGGCCCAAGTTTTAGACAGTATCGCTCTGGTCTACGCTAGTTGGGTCTATGCCATGCCTCACGTGGTAGCTTAGTATATCCCTCTTGCAAGTTCTTATCATCTTTCCTTTCCATATCTTATCATGTGTACAGATGCTTTGTGCATACATGAATATGTCTCATACCTTATTTCTCATATCATATTCTAATTATGCTTGCATGCATGGCATACATGAACATAACATGTGAATGTAATATATTCAAAGTATAATCTCCCATAGCATAAGCTCTCATAACTCATATCATACTTAAATTCATCCTTGCATATCTGAACCTTATGAGCATAACATATAGATATTCATCACATTCATAGTTTCATAGACTTCTGCTGTAAAATTTGGCAGCATAATGGATCAGATCCGTTTCCCCATGAATAGTGCCAGTTCTCACGGACAAATCAGTCATAGCAGTATAATCAATCTAGCAAATCTATCAATGTAAAACTTGCAATCATCAAATCAAGCCTTATATGTTCACTAACACTTGTGAAACCATCAATTGGGTCATTTCTGCCAATTCTATTCAGTTCTGTCCGAATTTTGTATAATCCACCTTTACTTCTATTCAACTCATTTAAACCTGAATTTTGGATATGTCATAGCTCTATGTGTCTATTTCCTAACCTCTTTGGTCCCATCTCATTTTGATTTGTGTAGCTCAAGATATTTAAATTTTGCCTCAGCCTATTCGGTCACTGGTTCGAATTACTCTCTTGGAAGTAAAAATTCACTAAAAATGGAAATCAACATCAAATCATACGGAATTAGTCTCATATTAAAGCTAACAGGATAACCTTCCATTTGCAAGAAGTTTCATTTCATTTGCTTTAGTATAGCTCGAGTTATAAGTCCTGAAATTTGACCTTCCTGAACTACCCTATTTTGGCCTGGTTTGGACATAGGGCAACTTCCTCGAATCACTGGGAACAAATGATATCCTAACAAACTCAGAATTTCATTATGGGATGTTCCCCTAGGTGTAAGCTTTCTAACAAAGTTGGTTTCACTCAATTTGGAGTTGTGTAGAGTGAGTTACACCCTTCTCAAGTCACACTGCCCGGATGAAGGTCCTGATTCCTAGGTCAAACTTCAAAAATTCATATCTCTCTCAATACTAATCCAATGGCCTTATATGATACATGTATGGAAAGCCCTGAATGTCTAGTTTCATATAAAAATAGTCTTATCGGGTTTAATCGGTTGTAGGAAGAGCCGTACACTCCGCCATACGGACTGCCGTGAGATTCCTCAATTAGGCAGCATCCCAATCCTCCACTTCTCCTAGTTTTCTTCCTCTAACTCTAATTCCAATTCAAGATTTCATATTAATCCAGCCATAATCCATCACATACATCCAATATATCATCAAATACATGAAGAAGAGTAAAATTTCATGCAGCCATAGTGCAAAGAATTCAAGAACAAAAATGGAATCCTACCTCTTTGGAGTGTGATTTTGCTAGGTGTTGAGCTTGAATTGTTAAAACCTTGTTAAGTTTGAAGGAGTGATGGAGTTGGTTGAGAGAAGAGAAGAAGGAGGCTGGAACAAGATGGAAAGGGAGGCGTAAATCAGCCTCAAATGAGAAGGAAAGTCTGACTTAAATACATGAGGGTAGTTGGAATTATGAGTGTTGATTGGTTGAAATTTTGTGTGTAACATCCTCAATTTCATGTCGTGCTAAATTACCGTAGTAACCCTGAGTAATTAGGCACTTAATGAGGAATTTCGAGATTAGGGCTTAATTAAGGGGTTGATTCGGACGAGAAGGGTCAAGAGAATGCCTAATCGAGGTTAGATAATCTCTAATTAAGCAAGTTAGAGCCCCTATAGCTTACTTAAGCACTAATCGCCCTTAATTAGCTTACTCGAGTTTAATTAAGGTTAATTAAGCTTAATCGTGAGATTAATTTTTGTTAATCATGTTCTTGTGTGTTAATCACTAATTCTTGCTTAATCACCTTAATTAAGTTGTATGAGCACTTAATCACATGATTAAATTCAAATTTAGTCAACTAGACAATAAAGTAGAGAGTGATGTCATAAAAGCAAAAAGTATGAGACAAGACTACTTTATGTAAGAGTTTGACCATGCTTTGTCTCCCCATCATCCCATTTGTCCCCTTAATCACTAATTAACACAAGATAACACAAAGTGAAGCAAAAATATCTCATCCTCCCTCCTTAAAGTGGACGCCACTTTCTCTCTCTCCTCCCTCATTCATTTTCATTTTCACTCATCCTATTCTCTCTCTTCAAGCCAAATTCTCTAACTTCTCTCTAAACACTTCTTCATCTTCTTCATCTTCCTCTTCCTTTCTCCACCACCACCACCCTAAACCACTCACTTAGCCCTTCAAAGACCTCATCTTTGGGTCTTTGGAGACAAGATCAAAACACTACAACCTCCATTTCCACAAGATTTCAAGAGCTTCTCCTTCCTTCTTGCAAAACCGCCACCTTCATCATCAAGAGGAGTCATCATCTTCCTCTTCCATTTCTCTTGTTTTTGCGCCATCTTCAAGAAAGGTAGTGATCTTCATCTTTTTCATTTTGTTTGCTCAAGAAAGCTTAGAGCTTGGGTCTTTCATGACCAAGATCTCTAAGTGAAAACTTGAGAAGATCCTTCATGTTCTTCATGTGTTCTTAAGTTTCCTCTTTTAGAAAAATATGTTCTTGATGTTCTTCATGTGTTCTTAAGTTTCTTCTTTTGGAAAAATATGTTCTTGATGTTCTTCATGCGTTCTTAAGTTTCCTCTTTTGGAAAAATATGTTCTTGATGTTCTTCATGTGTTCTTAAGTTTCTTCTTTTGGAAACCTATGTTCTTATTGATCTCTAGCTTAAAGTTGTTCCTTTCTCTTTATGATGAGTGAATGATTAGAAAAGCTTCACCTTTCTATGTTTCCATGATTTGATAAGACTATGAACCTTCTCAAAGTTTTAGACTTTAAAAAGTTTGCTTCATGATTTCTTCAAAGTGGCGCAACTTTTAAGCTTCCATAAAGTTTTATTTTGTTTTGTTTTGAAGACAAGAATACATGTGAAAGTCTAAACTTTTTGAGTTAGAAAAATGATATCTTGTCACTTTAGGCTTTAGAAATCAAACCTTAAAGAAAAGACCTTTCACAAAGTTTCAAACTTTATTCAAGAATGAGATCATTAAGTTATAAAAATGTTGTTCTATAACATTTCATTCATAAAGTTTAGACTTTGAACCCAACTAATGCAAAAGGTGTTAACTTTTATAAAGAACAAGACTTTTTATTCAAAAAGCTAGTAGCTTGTATCATTATTTCATAAAGATCCAATCTTAAGATAAGAGCTTAATGTCAAAGGCACTTACTTTCATAAAGAATAAGACTTTATGACTACTTTATAAAGAATGACAACTTTAATAATGTTTAAGGCAAAACCTTGGTATGTTATTAGTAAAAGTTTAAAACTTTGCAACTTGACTAAGTTAAAAGTCACCCTTGGTGATTAGTGAACATTGGTGTTGTTGGGTTCATGATGTGGTTATGCGTTGTCATGACCCAAGGATTAGAGGGATCTCGAACTCCTTGGGAGCAGTATGATTAGGGCCTCTAAGCATACCATGAACCTAGGAATCACTAAGTGCGCTATCTCAAGGAAAGGAAACAATCACATAATTTAATTAATTTGAACAAGTGTTTCATAAGACACGTACTTAAGTAAAGCATACTTTCATCCAAGGACCAAGTAACTAAAAGACTATAAACACATATCCTAACTATGTGATTCTATCATGGGAAATCATGTGATGATTCATAATATTCTTCACAAAGAACAACACAACTATAAACCCCTTTAGGGTATGAATGTGTGATGCCACTTGGCATGATGAATGATGAGATTGATTGAGCTTTGTCTCATGATTGAATGATAAGTGTGATGATATGATATAGATATGATGAACTATTGGTTGAATCCGATGATTGGCATTTTGGGAAGCTCAGTCTAGTAGTTATCTTTGCCGGATTTTCGTCAAAATTATGGACTTAGTCATATCATTGCATGCGTCTAGTCAAGGAGTTATGCATGTAAAGTATAAAGATAAGAAAAGAATCAATGGGACGTGACCCTTCAATCACTTCGGTAAGGGAAGTGAGAGACGGCGATCCACAAGGAACCTCTATGAGGGAGGCAAGGGTGTTTTGGAGGACCCTCCAACTTAGAGGTAACCAATATCGGCTTAGTCTGATTTGGTTAGTCTTGCGTGGCCTTGTCACGGAATGAGCTCATGTCCAAAAGCAGTCTATTTCAAAGGAAAGTAAAGAATGTTAAGCACGTGCTAAAAATGAAAGTAAAGTCTAAGTATGACCATGGTTACATCTGTGATGATGCGTGTCTTTGCATGAAAGTATATGGCCCATTTGCATTATGGATGTTATTCTATGTTTTAGTACGGATGTTAGTCATGATGATGTGTTTATGATGTTAAGTTTAAAAGCAACCCGCTTCGGGGTTTAAGTTTTCAAAACCATTAAAAATTGAACTTATATCTGTCCACTGTTTTTGTAATTAAACCCGAAGTGGCTGGGACGATGACGATGACATTGTGTTTGTCTAGCCGCGATCCTACTGAGAAATTAGTATTTCTCATTCCTACGTTTCCGTGTCGTCTTCAGAGGATGTCGACGTCGGGCACGGTGGTGATCTACATTGAGTTCCCGATGTGGCGTTGGCGCTTTGACCCGTCTTTGAAACGCCTCGATCTTTGTCGGCGAGCGCAGCGATGAGGGTCTACATCTTCCACGACCGCCAGTTCCAGACTCCCGTGATGAGCCCATTTTTCCGACCGCATCAGCCATTTGGCGAGGTTACTATGGATGACATTCGCCCCTACTTTCAGCCACCGAGATACCCCACTGATGATGATGAGACTGACTCGGATATCCGTTTGACTCCGACTGTTTCACTGGATTCCGATCCCTCGGAGCTGTCTTATCCGAGCTTCCATGTGGAGACCGATCCGTCCGAGCCCCTCTATCCGAACTCATTCTGGGGGTTCTCACCGTTCAGGTTCGTCGCAGCCTTTAGTGATTCGTCTATCTTCTGATTCTTCTGCTTCATCTGCTGGCCCATTTTCACCCCCGGTTCGCGGGCGTGGGTTCATTCGTACCCGCGCTGTGCCCCGTGGGCGAGGACGTGCTCGAGGAGGAGGATGTGGTAGTACTTCTCCTGGTGGATATGGGGACGGTTTCCTCCCGCCAGATGCTTGATGTGACGACTGCATGCGGAGCCGAGCACGAGGATAGCCCCCTTTTGGTAGTAGTTATAGGGTTATCATTCTGTTATGTGGCATGCTTGGGTAGTAGGATTCTCTGATGTATTTCCTTTTATTATGAATTGGTAGGCTTTTGTGTAGGGCTGACGATAGATATCGGACCCATTATTATCTTATGTATGAACTGGTACGACTCTTATTGTATTATCATGGTTGGCCGTGGAATGAATGTTACATTATTCTAAGAATTGTGGTTACTCTTATGGTCTCTATGCTTGTTAAATGCGATATATGTATGGGATAGCGGTGTTACTTTATATGTTCATGATGCGCTCATGGCTCTCGATTTCAAAAATGGTTTACTTGTTTTGTAGAAAAAATTTTACCCCTATTTTCGGTATAAAGTAATTTCTAAAAGGTAATGATAGTTCCGCGAGCAAAAGTAGCAACTAGTAATTCCACAATATGACTTAAGCATAGAATGGAACTACTAGGGTGTTACATTGTGATTGAAGTTCGACCATGTCTGCTTCTTTTGTAGCTAAATTACTCTCCACGTCGTCCCAAAAGTGGAACTCGCTTCCATCCTATCTGAAATCGGAACTCATACCTATCCATGTAAAGTCGGAGCCCGCATCCATTTTATTTGAACTTAGAGATGACATCAGATGTCGGAAATCGTCCCACCTATTTGGGACTTGGAAATAAATTTGGAGATCGGAAATCGGGTCCGTTTTATTTGAATCTTGGGAATAAAGTAGGAGATCGGAACTCGTGTAAATTCAACCCGAAGGTCGGTACTTGTGACCATTCTCTTAAACTATCAACTCGGATATCGGAAACCCTGTGCAGCTTATTGTGAAGTTGGAAATGATGAATATTGGGTATGGTTAAGGTCGGAACTCGGGAATTAGGAAACATTCATAAAAGTTTTGGAAGACTAATTATGGTTTAAGGTCGGATGTTGGAAATCACATACATAAATTGTCTTAAAATCAGAAGTCAAGACAAGAATATAGAACCTGAACCCGGAAGTCGGGTATCCTAATCCAAACTCGGAAGTTGGTACCAGACCATGAAACCATATACCCGAACCTCGGAATTCGAGAACTAGGACACTTTGACTTGAGCGTCAGAGTCCCTTATAGGTCCACCACCGGAGCTATGGATTCATGAAGAGCTTGGACTGGCGAGGACATAATCAGAACATAAGGGTTTATTGAGTAGCATGGTACTAACTTGAACTTTATGCAAAAGTGGATTTTTCTTTTTAAAATATCTTCATTCCAAAAGAAATTTTTTTTCTTAATTTTAAAATCAATTAACCCACACTTATTTTCTAAAGAACTATGTGGCTTTGAGTTCCTTATTGTACCGGAAGCATAGGAGCGCAAGTCAAACCAAACTATAAATTTTCATAATTTTGTTGTTATCCAATTTCTTTGTAAATATTTTAATTTGTTTTTGGTTATTTATTTATTTTTATAAATTTATGATCTAACATGCTCATTTAGTTTAAATGTCTTTATGGGTAAATTTGATATGTTTGACTTATTTAATTTGCACAACTAATTTTAGGGTAACCATTTTAGGACGGATGTATTAAGAGTATAGTGAAATATAGTTTTCACTCTTTCCTATGCATAATCGGACTCTTGAATTTGACTCTATTTTCGTAGGCCATTTTTTTAACTACTTTAAAAGGTTTTTCCAATGATGTTCCTTAATTGTTAGCAACTCTGTGACATTTTCAACAAATTTACAAAAAAGAATTATGAAAATTATTTTCAAACAGATTTTGGTTGCCTTCCATTACAATTCCCTCAGGGCAAGTTGCAACAAATCTAATTAATTGACGGTGTAAAATATTCTACATTTATGGTATATAAAAATTAATCTCAAATATTAATGTCTTTGTTTTTGGGGTTCTTCTTTGTAACTTTAAGAACTTATTTAAACTCGAAAACATACCCTTTTCTTGAATTATAACAAACCTTTCTCTCAACCTAAACTTTTTATCACACCAAAACAAAAAAAAAAAATTACACATTTCATTATAAATCATATCACATTTTATAACTTTATTGAAAATCCTACTTACTGTGTGTTTAGGATAGCTGTAAGATTAAAATTATTTCAATAATTATTTTTTTGCATAATCAACTATATGAGAATCAATTTATATTTGAATACTTTGGCTGAAAAGAGGTTTTAAGATAATCCATTTTGTTTGGATTGTATAAAAAAAATTACTTTTATATGGTAAAATTACTCAAAAGGGTATAGAATGATTAATTTATATTATATAATATTTGATACTTAGGATCAATTTGATAAAAATATAACAATTCTGAAATAATCAGCTTCTACTTATAATCATAAGCTCCAAAATATTGTTTATACTTATAAGCTATTTTTAAACTTAAAATTATCAATTTTAGATTATAATCTATTTTCAAAATTTAACCAAACATGATTATTTTTACAAAACAGTTTTTTTTCCCAAAAAAAAAAGTTGTTTTACGCGCTACCCAAACATGCACTTAATGCCCTCTCTTTAGCTTTATTACAAAATGATCTTTAAATGAGGCAATTTCCCCTGCCCTAAAATATTTGCATACCAACACAAAAAATTATTAAAAAAAAAAAAACAAAATTACCTTTCTTTAGCACCAAATGTATAATTTGGAGAAAACCAAATTGAGACAAATTGATTACCTATTTTCTAAAAGAATAAACGGATTACTTGTTTTACTACTAATTCAACACCAAAATGTAAAGTGTTTTAGGTGCCAACAATGATATTAGATTCATGGCCTCATAAACTCGAAGGAAATGTTCGATGGCTACAAACAAGGAAATATGCGTCCCTAGGTGATTAATTGTGAACGATTAAAACCATCACTAGAATCTTGTGGGGGATAATGAGACCCTTTTCACCCCCTAGTCTTGGTTAGCTTAGTCCTTTAACCCCGGTTTCTCCTCTCTTTTTTGTTTATGTTGAAAAGTTTCTTCTACACTATTCTAACTACCCAACTTGTTCTCCAAGGTTTCACTCTATGGAATATTTCAGTCTTCTAATCAGGACAAGGATGCTGGGTTGTGGTGACAGCAGCAAGTCTAAGATCCTAGGAAAGGGAAACATTATCTTTTAGCTAGGCTGGCGCAATGTTACTAAGTTAAGGATATAGCAAAAAGATGTAGACACAGTGAGCAATCAGGGTATCTTTCCCATTTTAGTGTATTTGTCATGACCCAAACCCAAGCCGTAACCGGCGCATAAGGACAAGTCCCTATGCAAGCCTTCCGCCACAGAATTTTATAAAAATTTCGACAGAGTCCCCTTTATAATTAGGATATTTCCCAATCACAAAAGGTTACCCTGCAAGACAAACAACACAATCTTCCATCGGGGATCTAGGTATTCTCAGAATACACCTCTTAGCACAAGTATAATAGCAAAATATATAAATACAATCATATGTCCAAAAATATATAGTTCAAGTTCTTCAGAAAACAAATCCTTTACATAACTTTAATTCCAACAAGTTGAAATATATATATATATATATATATATATATATATATATATATATATATATATATATATGAATGAATACATAACAACAACAAAAACAAAACAAGGCCGAACCCTGCCTGTAGTACTATGGAGCTACATACTAAGATTACAACTGAAACAGAATTACAAATCAGGGCCCATTACTAAATAGGGCTCACCCAGATAGGAATCAAATGATGCTAAGCTGAAGAATCAACTCCTAAGTCTGAACTGGTATCTGAAAAGGATATAATAACCATGGGGTGAGTTTTGAGAAACTCAGTGAGAGATAGAATGTCCCTAACCCACATGAGACAATATAGAAACTTATAGATATTAAGGCAATACAATAATATGTATAACAAAACCAAAATAGAAATCTTAATCAAATATCATTCAAATTTTCTTTTCCAAAAATAGAGTCCATTTATTCCAGGATAAATTCGTCAGGAAACACACTTAGGTGGCCATTCCTTCGTGTGAATCCCGTAATCAGGCACGCACCACTCTTCCCGTGGCCGTGAATAACAGGCACGCACCACACTATATGTGTGGTTGTGAATAACAGGCACGCACCACTCCCTTGAGTGGCCATGAAATCCAACATCCTAGGTGCACCCAGGGCTAACGCCTACTGCCGTTAGCCTACAGATCCTGGTCTAGATTTTCCCAAATCTTTCTTTTCCATTATACAGAATATTTAATAACGATTCTTATAAAACAAACCAATATACCTTATATAAAACAATAAAATTGTAACTTTAAAGAAAAGTAAAGCTTTAACACTTTAATAAATCAAAAACGAGTAAAAGTCCGAAGCTTTTATCCAAAAACCTTTCAACACAAAGAGAATTTTCCAAAGTTTAATAGAAAACCAAGGTAATAAACATTTTTCTTTTTGAAATCAAGTCATTGTCTCATATGAACTAGTAAAAATAGATAAGCTACCAAAACTTAAATTATATTGCTAAGACATACCAAATCATTTGCATATATATATATATATATATATATATATATATATATATATATAGACAAAATACATTAAAACTAAGATAGGGGTAAACTATCTACCCACAGACTCAACGCCAATAGCGAACTCCTAATCCCATGAACTTTGAGAGCCAAAGCCAGTCCTCCAGTGGTATATACTATCAATAATATGACAATTTAATTCAAGGTTAGTACCTTAGACTACGGATTAATCTACTTTACTCCCAGATATGAAAATTGCTAATTCTTCTAACCTAGGGTTCTCTAGGAACTCACTATAGAGGAAATAATCTATAATTCATAGGAAAGGAAGAGGAAAGGAGTTTGAAGATTACCTTTTTGAAGGGAGAATGGAAGAAGAAATCTTTAGGAGCCTTGGTGTCACCTCATCTAAGCTCCAAGACCAAATGTGTTGATTTTTGGATGAGGATATGATTTGAGATTAAAAAAGGGAATTGAGTTTAAGTGAATGGGAATGGTGTAATTTGATGAAAAGATGTGAAGCATTGGGTTTAAGAAGGAAGGGAGATATGTTTTAGAGAGAAGGGAGAGAGTTTTGAGGGTAGAGAGAGAAAGGAAATCCCGAAATGAGGGGAAGGGACGCATCTTGGCTTATATATTGACCTGTGGTAATTGATTAGCAAGGGCTGGTAATCGATTACCACGAAGAACTGGTAATCGATTACCACAGCCAAAAAGCTGGTAATCGATTACCACTAACCCAGAACTGGTAATCGATTACCACGTGAAAAATTTCAACCCGTGGGCATACAAAGAGGACTGTAATCGATTACAGATCCTCTGTAATCGATTACCAACTCCAAAAACTTGGTCCTCTTCTTCTGCGGTCCTTTCCCAGGTCTAGGATATTGCACAGACTTATTTACTTTACTCTCCATTAACTTTAAAACATAAATGTAAATAAAGAAATACCCCCCCATTTGGATTCAATAAAAATATCTAAAAATTCAAAATCCTTAGGAATTAGAATCCAACTTTTGGGTTTTAGTACAATTCTCCAAAAACTTGTGTTTTTATAAACTTGAGAGTTGAAAATGAAGGGGTTATCCATTCCCTAAAATTCGTTAAAAATCCCTCTTCAACTCATTGATGCCTAGAGAACCATTACCAGGACTTTTGATCTTAAGAAAATGCCTCAAACCTATAGCCCTCCAAGGAGCCATAGGGTTCAGACTCAGAATTTTTCAGGTTCCGATTTCGATAGGTAACTGCACTCAGGCTAGGGTGTTACATTCTCCCCCCTCAAAAGAATTCGTCCCCGAATTCTTAAATAATCAGAAATTTTCCTAATCTTCATTGCCTTCCTTGAAATCTTAGAACTCATCACTTACAACGCCTATATTGTTTTCTATATGCTTAAGCTTCTCTTGTAAACCCTTCCTTAAGCACGCCCTTAGGAGATGGGATAGGGCATAGGCCTTATACTCAATCCCAGAGTATAAAGAACTAAGACATTGGTTTTCATGTTAACCTCTGCTCAATGTTGCTCATTGACCCTGGTCGGAGCTATGAATCAAACGATGATTCCAACAGTCGCTACCATCAAATGTCAGAGTTCTTTTACTTCGAAAGATTTACATAAAAGAATCTAAAAAGCATCATGAAGTTTAGATTGAAGGTCCTCAAACACCTTCTCCATCTTAACCAGAGGTGAGGCATAACTAAACTAACCACTTCCCTTAAACATCACACAAGAATCAACCATCCATTAATACCGATCACTACCTTCCTCCCATAAACTTCTAATCTTCGGATCATTAATCGGGTTTTAATCATATTCCTCATTGTCTTGTACATGCCAGAACATCTGAATTCTCCAACTCCCTACCATAGCCCCTCGGTGCATTAATTCTGATCAAAAGGACCATGCCATTGTGCCTTATTCCTTGCTAAAAGCCGTTATGAATTTAAATTCTACAGTCAAATTCCAACACTTACCTATTGGAGTTAACCGTTTCCATCCTTTTCTTTCCTGCTCCACTAAACAACGGGTAAGTCATCATCTAAGCCCCCAAAACATTCCTATCCTGCTACCAATCTATTATATCTCCTCCATCTAAGGTATCTCTCCAAAACTCTGCCGAAAGATTTCAAACCTTTAGCATATCATCAAGGATTGAGCTTCAACTTCCATCCTAGCTTCTCGTCATGCCCTTGGGAACTCCCTGGTGTCCATGACCTCTTTGATTCAAGAGTGGATAATCTTTCCTAACCCCATTACTATCGAAACAAGCAAATTCCCTATCTCTTTTCCATTTTCTTGATATATTCAAGTCCTTGACAATCCCATGCTCATTGTAGCATCCTGAGAACATAATCCTTCATAAATGTACATCTTATCTTCTTCGAAACATGCAAACACTACCAAGGGAAATGCTCAATGGAAATGCTCAAGCTTACCTAACGCATTCCGTTGAAGTATCCATTACTACTATCACATCTTTAGACTTATCTCACCCTCCTCTTATTTCCTATCAAGCCCAAGTGGGCCCGACATTCTTCTTGGAGGAAGCAAGAATTCCTTATTCAAACTTTAAACATTCGGCTTTTATTAGCATTGCTCATCTGTTTCTTTATCCTCGTAGGTTCTATTCCATCCTAAGTTTGACAATCACACACTGAAACCCATTACTGCTGGAAGTTTCCAAGGTCTGACTATAATAATTGCTTCTCTTATTTGATATGGTTCTCTTTTCTTCTTATAAATCCTTACAGCTGTAAATTGGTCGTCTTAGGATTTCTTCCCTCCCATTGCATTACTAATCTATCGATTCCAAAAGGAACCATAATCAGGTCCCTAGGAACATTCTAACTTAGCTACCAATCGTAATACTACTCGTAATCTAATGCAATGTGTAAGACTCAACTTTGCAATCGTCAGGTCTTGGATTAATCCATAACCCTATGCCTTAATACCTCCTTAACTCGTGCCTTGCTTTCACTATACATCGTAGCTGCTACCTTCAGCCTATTAAACTTCTCTATTCAAACAATATACCCATTTGAGAAAGCTCATCATAAGTATAGTTGTCACTATTCAAAACTCTCCAATGCACTCCCCAAGTGTAACTTACACTGTGTAATACTCCACCAAATGCTTTTGGATATATCTTGAGCTGCCACTGAAAACTAGATAGCCTTTCTTTCTAGCTTCACGTGGTATGAAAGCAATACCATGGTGCTAACATGATCTGCTTGAGAATAATTAACATAAGTCACCGTCGGCCATGGTTGGGAGGAAATCCCTTGACTCCGTTGGCTGCAACGGCTACAACAATCCCTGAGAGCCTGGAATCGTACTAGAATCGGAGTAACCAATACAAGGAGTACTTCTTGTGTAGGCCAAATTGTTCAAGTAGCCCCAAATGGTTAGAGTGTATCCATTTGACAAGTTAAATAGCAACTTCAACTTCATGCGATATATTACTCAATTAAGGTAATGATCAAGACCAATCAAGGAAATTGGTAATCACTTTCCAGCATCTTACATCCTTCGAAAGAAAAGAATTACTCATTGGCTTGAGCCCGTCAATTACTTGTTATAGTAACCAGGGTGATCTTCTTTCTTGAAGTCAGCATGTTCAATCAATACTCAAAAGCTGTACATAGCAAGCTCCTCTACACTCCCTTTTTGCATCAAAAGGCAGGATGAACTTCACCGTAGGTTCTAAGCATGTGACTTGCATTCTTGAAGAAGCCAAGCACAAGGTCTTTACGCATCCTAATCATTGTTAAGTTGTCTTTTCTTTAAGATTTCTAGCATTCTTTCTACTAACCATGGAAACAACCTTTGAAATGGGGGTTCTCCTTGCCCTCATACTTTATCTAATCCCACTGGACCAAACCTGCTTATCGTTTAACTGCTTAGCAAGCCCTTTTGATCTTTTCTACCTTAACAACATCCTTACGCCGGGTTATGGATACCCGACCCATGTCCTCTATCTGAACGGCCTTCTAACTTGCCTAATCCACTATGCCCTAATCTCCAACCCTACTTCATCTCAGACTCTCTTGCCACAAGAGAGGATACCGCATTTAGATCGCACAATGGAAGTCTTGCGTCTTATTGCTTCCACATGTACTAGGAGGAATATGCTCACTTAGCGAAATGAATATTTAGAGCAAGGGGAAAGACAAGAAGCGTGACCAGAATAAGAATAAACAACATTGACAGAGTGTAAACAAAGATGACATTCCTAGAGGCCTCTCGTAATGCCACAATCTGTGAAAATGGGTGCGCTTCCATTTGCACAGTCGTGATCCTACCAAAGGACACTTGCTCCATAGTACACAGGGAAACCTAAAGCTCTGATACCATCTTTGTCATGACCCAAACCTGGGTCGTGACCGGCGCATAGGGACAAGTCCCTACGCAAGCCTTCCGCCACAGAATTTTATAAAAATTTCGACAAAGTCCCCTTTGTAATTAGGATATTTCCCAATCACAAAAGGTTATCCTGCAAGACAAACAACACAATCTTCCATCGGGATCCAAATATTCTCAGAATACACCCCTCAGCACACAGTATAACAGTAAAATATAAAAATACAATTGTATGTCCAAAAATATATAGTTCAAGTTCTTCAGAAAACAAATCCTTTACACGACTTTAAATCCAACAAGTTGAAATATATATATATATATATATTATGAATGAATACATAACAACAACAAAAACATAACAAGGCCGGACCCTGCCTGTAGTACTATAGAGCTACATACTAAGATTACAACTGAAACAGAATTACAAATCAGGGCCCATTACTAAATAGGGCTCACCCAGATAGGAATCAAATGATGCTGAGCTGAAGAATTGACTCCTAAGTCTGAACTGGTATCTGAAAAGGATATAATAACCACGGGGTGAGTTTTGAGAAACTCAGTGAGAGATAGAATGCCCCTAACCCACATGAGACAATGTAGAAACTTATAGATATTAAGGCAATACAATAATATGTATAACAAAACCAAAATAGAAATCTTAATCAAATATCATTCAAATTTTCTTTTCCAAAAACAGAGTCCATCTATTCCAGGATAAATCTGTCAGGAAACACACTTAGGTGGTCATTCCTTCGTGTGAATCCCGTAATCAGGCACGCACCACACTATATGTGTGGCCGTGAATAACAGGCATGCACCACTCCCTTGAGTGGCCATGAAATCCAACATCCTAGGTGCACCCAGTGTAACACCCTCCCAAGTACAGTACTATGCTTAAGTCATAGCACCATACCCTGGAGTTGTTATCATACTCGAGCGGACCTTGTCGAGCAAAGAACTTCAGCCGTCCTCGGAAACTTCTGAATTTATCTGGAGACATCACGGAAATAGGAGTGAGAATTATAGAATTCTCAGTAGGATTCTCATACATAGTGTCATCGTGGTCATCTCCAGTTTGCTTCGGTTTATTATGAAAAAGGTGAACATGCTACACAAACTGTTTAATTTTATAGTTCGAAAATATAATGTCCGAAGCAAAGCTCATTTTAATCATACACTTAGCATTTGGGAGAACCCATAAAATTCATTCAAATATAACACCATGAATAATAACTGTAGCATATTAAAACACATATAACATCAATATGCTGGGAATATAACATCTACACATAAAATTACTCGTACTTAAATTCATGCCTATACATGAAACTTGCTTTTCTTTCTTCATCTCTTTTTTTATCATAAAATCTTTACGTGCCACATTCCAGAGTATGATCGCCATGTCATACCCCATCAGAGCGTGATCGCCATGTCACGTTCCTTAGGAATGTGGGACCTTCCTTTGGTACTTACACTAGCTGGGTCATGCCATGCCTCATGTAAGTTCTGGCCACCATGCTCACACTAGCTGGGTTGAAACCATGCCTCATGTGAGTTGGGTGTCTGCATATGCCTTAATCTTTAGTCTTTAGTCTTTAGTCTTTAATCTTTAGCTTTTGCTGCCCTTGGGTAGCCTGGCCTTGGAGTGAGCTCGTCAGCTTCACCCGTGACCGTCGTCACACTGACTCACCCGCAAGGGGATCCACGTGCCTCTAGTCTTGGAGGGATCTCATTCTGGTCACGTGCCTCTAAGTGAAGGGATCTCTTCTGGTCACATGCCTCAAAACTGAGGGATCTCATCTGACCACGTGCCTCCAACATAGAGGGATCTTATCTGACCACGTGCCTCCAAGGCAGAGGGATCTTATAGTTTTAGCTGCCTTCACAAGGAGGGATTCAAAGTGCAACTGCCTCCAGGTGAAGGGATTCATATCTTTATATTTAACTGCCTTCACAGGGAGGGATCTCAAGTAACTACCTCCGAGTGAAGGGATTTACATTCATTATACTCATGTCTTTTCATTCTCATACAAGGTCATGCATAGTCACACTGAATGTACCTATACTTCATTTATTTTCATACGTCATTGCATATATGATCTTCACGTACACAGTCGTGACATATAAAGGCCCGTAGCCTCTTTGCCATTCTACTAGCACTCATACATATGCTTTGTCCTTTACTTTCATATACCTCATCTCACACTTACGTCATTCTTGAATATAGGATCTCTATATACCCATTCTTACTCTAATTCATCCTTGATAACCCATATCATCTTTAAATTCATCCTTGCTTGTACACATTTCCTAGTTACCTAGACTTCTGCCGTAAATTCGGCAGTATAACGGATCAGTTCCGTTTCCCCATGAATAGTGCCAGTCTTCACAGACAATTCAACCATAGCCATATAATCAATTTAACACATATATATCAAGGTCAAACTGGCAATTCACAACTCATACCTTATATGTTTTACTAATACCCGTGAAGTCAGCAATTGGGTCACTTTTGCCCATCTATTTAATTCTGCCCGAATTTCATATGATCCACCTTCATTTTTATTTAACTCATTTAGACCTGAATTTTGGATATATCATAGATCTATATGTCTACTTTCTAACCTCTTTAGTCCCATATCATTTTAATTTATAAAACTCAAGATATTCAACTTTTACCTCAGCCTGTCAGCCACCAGCCCGAATTACACTCTTGGAAGTATAAATTCATTAAAAATCGAAACTAGGCTCAAATCATACGAAATTGGTCTCATATTGAAGCTAACAGGACAACCTTTCATTTGCCACAAGTTTCATTCCATTTGCGTAAGTATACCTCCAGTTATAAGTCCTGAAAGTTGACCTTCCTGAACTACCCTGTTTTGGCTCGGTTTGGACATAGAATAACTTCCTCGAACTACTGGGAACAATTGGGACCATGACAAACTCGGAATCTTATATTGGGATGTTCCCCTATGTCTAAGCTTTCTAACAAAATTAGTTTCACTCGATTTGAAGTTGTATAGGGTGAGTTATACCCTCCTCAAATCACCCTGCCCGGATGAAAGTCCTGAACCCTAGGTCAAACTTCAAAAATTCGTATCTCTCTCAATACTAATCCAATAACCTTATATGACATATCTATGGAAAGCCCTGGATGTCTACTTTCATCTAAAAATGATTTCATCAGATTTACCTGGTTGTAGGCGGAGCCGTACTCTCCGCCGTACGGACTGCCGTGGAATCTCCGCCAAGACAGCACCCTCATCCATCCATTTCTCTTAGTTTTCTTCCTCTAATTCTAATTGCCACTCAAGATTTCATATTAATCCCATAATAATCCAATCATACACATCCAATATATCATCAAATAATCATAAAAAGTAATCTTTCATGCATCCTTAGTTTAGAGAAATTAAGATTAGAGATTGAATCCTACCTCTTTGGAGTATGACTTTGCTGAATTTGAGTTTGGATTGATGGAACTTTGCCAAAGCTTGGAGATTTGATGGAGTTGGATTTGAGAGAGGAAGGGAAGACGAAGGCTGGAGCAAAGAGGAGAGGGAGACGTAAATCAGTTGGGAATGAAGAGAGAAGTCTGACTTAAATAGATGAAAGTTGTGGTGTTGATTGGCTGAAGTTTTGTGGTTGAAGTTCGGCCACGTCTCTCACTCTTGTGGCCAAAATGCTCTCCACGTCGCCCCAAGACTGGGATACGCTTTCGCTCTGCCTGAAATCGGAACTCGTGTATAACTGAAATCAACTCAAAGATTTGAACTCATGTCCATTGAGTTCAACTCACGTACCATTGTGTTACACCGTTACTTCTGAGGTCGAGAACCACGCACACTATGGTGAAGCATGAGGTATGATGTCGGAACTCGGGTATTCGAATCACATTGCCAAACCCAAGTACTTAAACCCGGAAGTCGGGATTTATATACTGTGTTGTTGATGATATCGGAAACCTGGTATATTTGTCCTTGAAACATGAAGTCGAATATTGAGCAAGGTCGGAACTTGATAATTCGGCATGCATCAAACCCAAATGGTTGAACTCGTAAGTCGAAAGTGGTACACTTTATGTGAAATTCGATGATGTAATGAGGTAAAGTCGGAAGTCGCCAAGATAGGCATATGAACTCGGAAATCGGGTATCACGTTCAAGCTGTTCGGCTTTGAAGTTTAAGATCGGAAGTCGTGGAAATTGATGCCAAATAAAGTCGGAAATCGTATATTTACGTAAGACGAACTCGGAATTCGGAATTTATCCCATTCTGTGTAGAATTCGATGATGAAGTCGGGAATTGAAATTGATCAATCCTGGGGGCGAAGTCGGACGTCCGCTGTTGGAATTGAATAACGTCGGAAGTCGAGAAAATGTGTGTAAGGAGGTCGAAAATCGGGACGTTACACCCAGGGCTAACGCCTACTGCCGTTAGCCTACAAATCCTGGTCTAGATTTTCCCAAATCTTTCTTTTCCATTATACAAAATATTTAATAATGATTCCTATAAAACAAACCAATATACCTTATATAAAACAATAAAATCGTAACTTTAAAGAAAAGTAAAGCTTTAACACTTTAATAAATAAAAAATGAGTAAAAGTCCAAAGCTTTTATCCAAAAACCTTTCAACACAAAGAGAATTTTCCAAAGTTTAATAGAAAACCAAGGTAATAAACATTTTTCTTTTTGAAATCAAGTAATTGTCTCATGTGAACCAGTAAAAATAGATAAGCTATCAAAACTTAAATTATATTGCTAAGATATACCAAATCATTTGCATATGTATGTATATATATATATATATATATAGACAAAATATATTAAAACTAAGATAGGGGTAAACTATCTACTCACAGACTCAACGCCAATAGTGAACTCCTAATCCCATGAACTTTGAGAGCCAAAGCCAGTCCTCCAGTGGTATATACTATCAGTAATATGACAATTTAATTGAAGGTCAGTCCCTTAGACTACGGATTAATCTACTTTACTCCCAGATATGAAAATTGCTAATTCTTCTAACCTAGGGTTCTCTAGGAACTCACTATAGAGGAAATAATCTATAATTCATAGGAAAGGAAGAGGAAATGAGTTTGAAGATTACCTTTTTGAAGGGAGAATGGAAGAAGAAATTTTTAGGAGCCTTGGTGTCACCTCCTCTAAGCTCCAAGACCAAATGCGTTGATTTTTGGATGAGGATATGATTTGAGATTAAAAAAGGAAATTGAGTTTAAGTGAATGGGAATGGTGTAATTTGATGAAAAGATGTGAAGCATTGGGTTTAAGAAGGAAGGGAGAGAGTTTTGAGGGTAGAGAGAAAAAGGAAATCGAGAAATGAGGGGAAGGGACGCATCTTGGCTTATATATTGACCTGTGGTAGTCGATTACCAAGGGCTGGTAATCGATTACCACAAAGAACTGGTAATCGATTACCACAGCCAAAAAGCTGGTAATTGATTACCAATTCTGGTAATCGATTACCACCAACCTAGAACTGGTAATCGATTACCAAAGATGGTAATCGATTACCATGCAAAAAATTTCAACCCGTGGGCATACAGAGAGGACTGTAATCGATTACAGATCATCTGTAATCGATTACCAACTCCAAAAACTTGGCTCCCTCCTTCTGCAGTCTTTCCCAGGTCCAGGATATTGCACAGACTTATTTTTCGATTAAAGTTAATGTCCCCTTTAACTTTACTCTCCATTAACTTTAAAACATAAATGTAAATAAGCGAATACCCTCCATTTGGATTCAATAAAAATATCTAAAAATTCAAAATCCTTAGGAATTAGAATCCAACTTTTGGGTTTTAGTACAATTCTCTGAAAACTTGTGTTTTTATAAACTTGAGGGTTGAAAATGAAGGGGTTATCCATTCCCTAAACTTCGTTAAAAACCCTCTTCAACTCATTGATGCCTAGAGAACCATTACCGGGACTTTTGATCTTAAGAAAATGCCTCAAACCTATAGCCCTCCAAGGAGGCATAGGGTTCAGACTCAGAACTTTTCAGGTTCCGATTTCGACAGGTAACTGCACTCAGGCTAGGGTGTTACAGTATTGGAAAAGATGACACGAGAAGAGGGTTGAATCGTGTCTTCACTATAACTTTGAACCTGAGAAACTTTTTAAACAACTTTCCTAAGTCCAAGACTTGGAACGCGAAAGCTTTGTGATTAGTGTAGATAAGTAGTAGTTATGTGTGTAGATATATTTGAATAGCTAGAAACTTTCCAGATGTAAAGATTTATATAACAAAGCAAATAGAGAGAAGGATCAAGAATAATCACATAGTGAGATTTATCCTAATTCGGCCAAAATAAATGCCTATGTCCGGTGCCAAACACTTTGTTGAGATTTTTATATCACGAGTATTCTTTCTCGAGCTTCTCCAAGCTTTTACAGATGAGTATTCTTTCTCTAGCCTCTCCAAGCTAAACAAGTAGTATTTATCCTAGCCTCTCCAAGCTCACTTTAACCAATGCTCTTTTCAGAGTTTTAATTCAATAGGTATAGTGAGTGACTTCTCTAAATTCTCAAAATGAGAATGTTATCTATTACAATATAGTAGAGAAAATTTTCTTCAAGCAAAAGTTGCAATAAGTAACTTTCTGGAGGATTTGAGAGTTGATAAGGATAAAGATATGAAAATATTGTAACTTTGGAAATATTTGAACGTCTCTATCTTCTTCTTTGTATCCCATCTTTATATAGACTTCTAGATGTTACTGTTGGAGCTTGTCGATCTTGAGCCTTGTGCCACCGATCCATTGGTCTATAACTTGAAAGAGAAGGAACAACATTCTTCTTCAACAAGTTGAGGTGACACCAAAGAGGAAAAGTAGTCGTTTGAAGTCTTCACCAACTTTTCAGACTTGTCAGTGCTTCTTTTGCAGCTGGTCAAATCACATTTGAATTTTTGAATTTCTCAGTGAAGCGTATAAAAGAAGCTATCAAGGTGTGATACTTTGTGAGACATCATCCTTTTGGAACAAGTCATCCTTCTGAATGAGGTGTGATCCTTCTCGAGGCAAGTCTTGCCTTTCTAGTGCTACATCATCATCCTTCTAGACTTTCTATCTTATTCTTATCTGAGTAAATATATAGAGTGCAAAGCGATTGTTCCAATATAGATAAATTAACATGTAATACCATGGATTTGATGCTTTGTTTGATACAGTGATCATTTAACTTAGTTGACATTACTCACAAAAGGATGTGTTTAACAAAATGTTTGCAACTCAAGAGATTTACTTAAAACTTGATTTGATATCCATCAAAACCTTTAAAGCTCAAAACGTCTAAAACCATAAGACTGTTTCAGTTGGGCATTAGAGTTTACAATCTCCCTCTTTTTAATGATGGCAAATTAATATTTAAGAAAAGATCTTGTTAACACAAAAAAAAAAAAAGGTTATATCAAATAAGTAACTTTCTGAAGTGAGTAAAAAAAAGCATGATATTTAGAAACTTTAGAAACAAACAAAAAAGGATCAGAGTAAGCAAAGACAAATCCTTTTTAAATTAAATGATTTTGAGCATATTCTGAGTACAATTTGCATAAAAATTACTTCTTTTGCATGCGCAAATATTAAAACATATTAGAACAAGGATTAAGATAGTTTAATAATCGATAATCTGAACAATTATGCTAATATTTACAACATCAGAGGAAAAAACTATTCATACAAATTTTATGATTTCATGAAAACAGTAGGCTCAGTACTAGCAAGCAAATATTCCTTAGAAGAGTCAATACAATAACATGATATTAGATTATTCAACAACTCATAGATTATATGAGTCTCGAAGAAACATGTTACTAGAGCATAATTTAATAAGAGATATAATTGCACTGCTAGGCAAGAAATAATCAAGATATATCAGAGCATAATTATCATAAACATAACAAATATAATTAAACTGCATTATTATCTAGAAATGTTTAATAATAAGCACGAAATGTTTCTTGAATGTCAAAAGAAAGAAAAAACTTCTAATCACTATATGATGTGGATGCAGCAGTGATGAAGATATGCATGCTTAAAGTATGCTCCCCTCAGCCTAAGCTTTTCTTGAAGATCTTGCTTTCTCCCCCTTTGACATCATCAAAAAAAATGAAGATGTGGAATCATAGATGAGCCATCACTGATTGCCTTTTCCTGTTTGAATTGTCTTTAGAATCTGCAATAGAAGATTTTCCATCTTGTCCATCCTTCTCTCCAATCTTTGCTGATGAGTTTGAAGTTCAGCTTGATTGGCTATGTTAGTATATTGGTTGGCCAACAGTAGATCCATCTGGACTTCAACATTTGGAAAGACTTCAGCAGATGAGGGGCTTCTAGAAGGCAGCTTCTCAGTGTGCTAGCTGTGGCTAGCTAAGGATTGTTGAGGTTCAGAAACAGCAGGTGTAGTTGTTTTATCATATTTGGGAGTAGAGGTTAGTAGCAGCAAAGTTTGTGTAGTAGTAGGAGTAGGAGAAAGCTCTTGAGAAGCGGTGGTAGCTCTGGTTGTGGCATTGGAGTGATAAAGGGTGCAATCTTAGATTCAGCAACAATAGCTTCATTTTTTGGTTCTGCTACTAGAACAAGTGTCCTTTCAGGCTCTGTTTTCTCTGGTGCAGTATCAGCTCTTTAAACCAGTGATCCTTCTTGATTCAAGGGAATCAATGGTAAGCTTCTAGGTTGAATGGCTAGATGTTCTTTTATTCTTTCTGCTTCTTTAGAAGGTAACACAACCCATCTCATTTGAGAAGGTGGATTGACATCTTCAATGACCACATATTGTTGGACCACCTCCAAAGAAGTAGATGAGCTTTTTGTAGCTCTAGCTAAGGCACCAACTCCAGCTACTTTATCCTTTTGTCTCTGTAGCCATGCCTTTATTCTCATTTTGTTTTTTGCTGCTTCAAGCAAGGTCCTTCTAACAAAAGAAGGAGGTAGTTCTTCAAAAGGTTGTACAGGGGCTTTCTGAACAAGTTTCTTCCCTTTTCTTCTTATTTCAGGGTCCTCATTTTCATCTAAAGCTTCTGCTTTAGGTTGTTTCTGTTGCTCTTGAGGAGCTTGTTCCCTGATCATAATCCCTCTTTCTCTTAGTCTAAGGGGTCTTTGTGCAAATTTTGCTGGTGCTGCAACATTTATTGGTATGACAGCACTGGTCAATGTTTCATCTTCTACACTTGAAGAGGAGGATTCAGCAAGCTTCAGTAATCTTCTCTTACTGACTCTACTTTCTTCAGAGACAAGAGAAACACTTCTCTCATGTCTCTTTTTCTTTCTAAGTTCTTTAGAAGGTTTGGATTTAACCTTCTGGAGAGGAGCTTATTTTTTTTTTTTTTTGGCTCATTCTTCTTTTCTTTCTTCTTCTTTTTCTTCTTCTCTTCTTCTTTCTTATTATTTTCTTCCTTCTCAGGGCCTAGAGGTTTGAAGCCCATGGCTGAGAATGTTTTCATGGTAGTGATAGGGTGTTTCTCATCCTTCCTATGACCATCAACAGGAAGTTGTTCTCTTGCAAATACATGAGTGAGGAGCATGCCATAAGGTAGAGCAGCATAACTCCTTCTTACATCATCAATGGTCGAGAACATGTAGTCTAGAATCAGCCTGACCAAATTTATCCTTCTTCTGGTCATAAGGCTGAACATGACCATATGGTCCGCTTCTATCATAATATCAGTGTTTCCGAGGAAGCACAGAGTGTTGAACTACAGGGTATACAACCTTAATAGCCAATAATAGAGAGGAAGTGCAAATATTCCTTACTTGCATGTCTCTTCTACCCGTAAGAACTTCATGGACTTCTTCTTTTGTGACTCCGAGTTGTTCCCACCATTTGACACCACCTTTCTAGAGAACACCTTCGTTAAGTGTGTTGGTGATTTGAATAAGATCAGAAGGAAGCACTTGAATCTCAAAGCTTCCAATCATGCTCCTTAACGAAGTGTTGTCTTCATCAACATAGACGAGAGTACCATAGAATGCACCAACTATCCTTATGTAGATGTCCTCAAAGATTCTCAGAAACTTGTTACACCCTTGGAACTCAAAGACTTCCATAATCTGAGAAGGGACGAGAAGTTTTCCAAATCAAAACTCCTTCCAAAGGCAATGGGCTTGATGAAGAAGTTTCTGTGAAAGTTCCTTTGCATTTCTTCATTGTCGAAAATGTAGGGGACGCTATAATCTCCCTTTTTAGTCATGATGGATTTGAAACGGTAGAGGGTTTAGAATGAAGGGGGTAAATGTGTGTAAGTAGAGTCAAAGAAGGGAAGGTGAAAGCAAAGTTTTTGGACAAAGAAGATGACTAAGTTTGTCTCTATAGCTTAGGAAGTGAGAGATTTATGTGAAAAGGTGATTTGAAAGGTAAGGGGTAATGATGTTAACTGAAGGTTAAAGGATGTGAACAATTTCAAGGTGCAAACAATATCATTTTAGGATATGTGATCCTTTGGTTTTCCCACTTCAATGACAAACATGGCATAAGAAGAATTTATATATGAGACCCACATCTTAAAATCATTTCAGCACTTCAGAAACTTGATGCTTATGAGAAGCTTGAATCACCATTTTGATGAAAGAAAACACTTTGTATAAATGAACTGAACAATTTTCTGAAATCTTCTTTCTGAATCATTCCTGATCCCATCTTTCTCTACTTTTATTGCACACCATTCTTTCTCAACCAAGTCAGCAACCTATTTTGAGATAACTTTCTTGATGTGATCTTTCTGAGGCATACCTTGACTTTTAGAAACTTTCTCCAGAAAACAAGTCCAATTGGGATGAAGCAATCTCAGCTTTAAGCTTTTGCTCAAGAGAGGGGAGGTATCAAATGCAATATGAATTTATGTTCAAAAGCTAGTCATGTTCAGAATGTTCCTTATATGACAAAAACAATCTTCAACTAAGGGTTTAGTAAAAATATCAGCAATTTGATCTTCATTATTAATAAACCTTAGCTCAATATCTCTTTTCTAAACATGATCTTTAATGAAATGATGCTTGATATCTAAATGCTTAAATCTAGAATGCTTAATAGGATTCTTTGTGAGATTAATTGCACTAGTATTGTCACAAAGGATAAGGATTTTGGTATACCTCAAATTGAAATCTTCTAATTGATGCTTAATCCATAAGATCTGTGTACTGTAGTTTGTAGCAGACACATATTCAGCTTCAACAATTGAAAGGGCAATTGTGTTCTGCTTTTTGCTTGACCAGTTATCAGTGGCTTTCCAAGGAAGTAACAGCAACCACTTGTGCTTTTCCTTTCGACAATGTCTCGAGCAAAATCAGCATCACAATAACTTGTAACATTGTAAGCCGTACCTTTCTCATACCAAAGACCAAGATTAGTAGTACCTACCAAATATCTCAGAATTCTCTTAACAGCATTTAAGTTTGATTGTTTAGGATCATGTTAGAATCTAGTACAAATTCCCACACTAAACTATAAGTCAGGTTTACTAGTAGTATGATACAGCAGAGAGCCAATCATAGCTCTGTAAAGAGTTTCAGAGACTTTCTCACCATCTTCGTCAACTTCTAGAACTTGAGAAGGATGCATTGGAGTATTGATGCTCTTGGCCTTGTCCATATCAAACTTTCCGAGCAAATCCTTTGTATACTTTTCTTGATGAATCAGAATTCCTTCCTTCAATTGTTTGATTTGTAATCCCAAAAAGAATTTTAGTTCTCCTATCATACTCATCTCAAATTCTCCCTGCATAAGCTCAGCAAAATTCTTGCACAAATTCTAATTAGTTGCACCGAATACTATATCATCAACATAAATTTTTACAATCAACAAATCATTTTTCTTATGCAATAGGAACAATGTAGTATTAACCTTTCCTCTTTTAAAACCATTTTTGGTCAGAAAGGAACTGAGCCTATCATACCAAACTGTAGGAATTTGCTTCAAACCATATAAGGCTTTTGAAAGTTTAAAAACATAGTTACAAAAGTTTTCATTTTCAAAATCAGGAGGTTGTTTAACATAAACTTTCTTAGATATGAAACTATTTTAAAAAGCAGATTTTACATCCATTTGAAAAAAACAAACTCTTTGTAGGCTGCATAAGAAAGTAGCATTATGATAGCTTCTAGTCTTGCTATAGGAGCAAATGTCTCGTCATAATCAATGCCTTCTTGTTGGTTGTAACCTTGAGCCATAAGTCTAGCTTTGTTTCTAATCACTTTTCCATTTTCATCAAGTTTGTTTCTGAACACCCATTTAGTTCCAATAGGAGAATGTCCTTTTGGTAAGGGAACTAGAGTCTAGACTTTGCTCTTCTCAACTGATTTAGTTCCTTTTTCATTACTTCGATCTAGTTTTGGTCCATTAAGGCTTCTTCAATACTTTCTAAATGGATTTCAGAGATGAGAGCAAGATTGGATTCGGCTCTGAGTGAAGATCTGGTCCTGATTCCTTGAGAAAGTTCGCCAATAATTTGGTTTTGAGAGATAGCCCTCAAGTCTCTTATTCTAATATATCTTCACTTGAAGGGTGTGCCTTTTGGATATTCAGAATCATCAAAAGAAACATATTGATGAGAAAGGGAGTCAAAAACATCATCATTATCATTTCTTATGGCAGTTTGTAGGTTCTGCAGATGATGGGCATTGTTACTTAATGACATATTCTCCATTTTCTCTTCCAGATCTGCAACCTTCTGATCAAAGTCATTTCTTCTTTCCATAGAGCTAATATGAATATTTTCTTTAACAGTCCAAGTCTTCTTGTTAAAGAATAGTTTCTTTAATAGTATGAGTCTTCTTGTTAAACATCTTATAAGCTTTTGACCAGAAGAGTATCCTAGAAAGATTCCAGGATCAGACTTAGGATCAAACTTTCAAAGCTTGTCCTTATTGTTAAGTATAAAACATCCAGATCCAAAGACATGGAAATAAATACTGTTGGGTTTTCTTCCCTTCCATAATTCCTAGGGAGTTTCCTTGAACATAGGCCTTAAGAAAACACGATTTTGAATGTAGTAGGCAGTGTTAACAGCTTTTGCCCAAAAATCCTTTGATAAACCACTTTCAATAAGCATAGTTCTGGCTATTTCTTGCAAATCTATTCTTCCTTTCCACTACCCCATTTTGCTGAGAAGTTTTAGGAGACGAGAAGTTATGAGAAATACCATTTTCATTACAAAAATTTTCAAAAGAATAATTTTCAAATTCTCCACCATGATCTGATATGATGGAAGCGATACAAAAACCTTTTTCGTTTTGAGTTCTTTTTGAAAAGGATTTGAAGGCCTCACAAGCTTCATCCTTATGGATAAAGAATATAACCCATGTGAATCTTGAATAATCATCCATAATGATTAGACCATATTTCTTACCACCTAGACTAGCAGTTCCAGTTGGTCCAAAAAGATAAAGATGTAAAAGCTCAAGTGGTCTTGTAGTTGAAACTACATTTTTACTATGGAAAGAACTTTTGGTCTGTTTGCCTCTAAGACAGAACTCACAAGATAAGTCATTTTCAAAATTGATTTTAGGCAAACCTTTGACTAGCTCCTTCTGAGAAATCTCAGAAATCAACTTCATATGAGCATGACCAAGCTTCTTATGCCATAGCCACTTTTTATCCATGAAGGAAGCTAAGCATTTTACATTTTGATCTAGAAGATCATCTAGATATAATACATAAGTTTTATTATGTGGAATCTTTAATAACACACTGAGAAGTTTTAAACACAACCTTATAGCCTTGGTCATAAAATTGACTAATACTCAGAAGATTGTGAGTTGGACCTTCTACTAACATAACATCATTTATTAAGTTAGAATTGTTCTTACTAACATTACCTATACCAATGATTTTGGATTTGATTCCATCAACAAATTTCACTATTCTACCATTCTTAGGTTTGAGGTTTCTGAACCAGGATTTATTTCTAGTCATCTGTCTGGAAAACCCACTATCCAGATAGCACTTCTTTTCTTTTTGATGTAGTGATTTAAAACACACCTGCATCAGGAGCAATTTTCACTTTAGGTACCCATATCTTCTTGAGTCCTTTTGAGTTAGTTGATTTTTTGGGCTTTTTCATTTTCTATTTGGCTTTCCTTATGGAGAAGCATCTTTCAGAAAAGTGTCCTATTTTGAAACAGTATATACATGCTGAAATCTTAAACTATTAATCTTTGGATGAAATCTCATTTGCCTCTTCCACGTATCCTAATCCTGTTTTGTCAAGGTATGGTTTTTGGCCTCCAAGCGTAAGATCAAGATTTTTTGAGCCATTTACCATTTTTTCAAGATCAGATTTGAGAATTTTGACTAAGTTCTGAAGTTCAGAAACATCAGAGGAAACATTCTAATTGACTTTAGAAGTTTTGGTTTTCATGTTATTAACATCCTTCTGAAGGATATCATTTTTCTTCAAAAGATCAGCATTTCTATTTTCTAACTTCTCATTCTCAATCTTGAGTTTTTTTAAATCTAAAGATAGTTTTTGAAAGTTTTTCTTCAAAGAGGCATAATGGGAAGTAAATAGCTAAGAATCATTCAAAAGATCATCATAAGATTTTTGAAGATTTTCAAATGAAGGTTCGAGTTCAGAATCAAATACCTCAATTTCTTCTTCTGAAACAATATTAGCCATGAAGCAGATATTTGCTTCAATCTCTTCTTCACTTCGTGATTTAGCATTCTCCTGTTCCTCGTCCAGATCCTCCCATGTAGTCATCATAGCCTTCTTCTTTGTAGTCTTCTTTCTTGAGGCTTTCTTCAGTCTAGGACATTTAGTAATCATTTCTCGTTGACCAGGATTTTATCTTCAACAGGACTGCTAGCCAAAGAGCCCTAATTCCCCCCCTCCTTGCATTTAAAGCAGATGATTTTATCTTGCGTGCTCTTGCCCTTTTTGCCTTTCTTGGGAACAAGATTCTTTTTCTTTCTCTTAATCCATACTTTTGTGATCTTCCTTGCTAGATGTGTAATCTCATCATTTGCATCATCGTCTTCAGAGGAGTCTTCTTCATCTTCATTAGACTCTTTTGAAGCTTTCATGACCTTGGAAGATTGAGTCCTCTTCTGGGAGGACTTCAAGGCAATAGACTTTCCCTTTTTGACAGTCTCATCAGAGACCTTATTAAGTTCAATCTCATAAGTCTTTAATGATCTAATGAGAGCATCTAAGCTAAGCACATTCAGGTCTTTAGCTTCTTGAATAGCAGTCACTTTTGGACGCCAGGCATTTGAAAGACTTCTCAGAATCTTTCTCACCATTTCTACATTAGTATACCTTTTGCCCAAGGCCTTCAACTGATTTATGATATGCATAAATCTAGTTATCATTTCATCAATGTTCTCATGCTCTAGAATCTTAAACATCTCATATTGATGAACTAGCATGTTGATCTTGGTCTCCTTGACCTGATCAGTTCCTTTATTAGAACCTAAAGTCTGTCCCATATTTCTTTAGCTGAGTCGCAAGATATGATCTTATTGTATTCGCACTTGCTTAAAGCACAAGTAAGCAAATACTTTGCTTTGGCATTCATTTGGACTCTGGCCTTGTGCTGATC
Source organism: Pterocarpus macrocarpus (assembly GCA_031439585.1). NCBI lineage: Eukaryota > Viridiplantae > Streptophyta > Magnoliopsida > Fabales > Fabaceae > Pterocarpus > Pterocarpus macrocarpus. Next base: position 170,996 of record CM062518.1, read on the forward strand.
TATCCATTCACTTCTTAGAATAGCTCTGACTACCACCAGTGGTGGTTGATTAGGATCTGCTACCACCTGAGGAACTGGTTGTTCAACAATACAAGAGTAATCACCATTCTTGACCATTAAAGTATGGAGGTCGGTTGATAGACTGACCTTCAACAATGTCATTTATCTATTGTGCCATTTGTTGGATCTTTGACCTCTGCAACCATTAGGAAACTCAACCCTAGAGTTAGGTTCTGATACCAATTGTTGGAAAAGATGACACGAGAAGGGGGTTGAATTGCTATAACTTTGAACTTGAAAAACTTTTTAAACAACTTTCTCAAGTCCAAGACTTGGAATACGGAAGCTTTATGATTAGTGTAGACGAGTAATAGTTATCTATATAGTTATATTTGAATAGCTAGAAAACTTGCCAGATATAAAGATTTATATAACAAAGCAAATAGAGATAAGGATAAAGAATAATTACATAGCGAGATTTATCCTAGTTCGGCCAAAATAAATGCCTATGTCCAATCTCTAACATTTTGTTAAAATTTTTATATCATGAGTATTCTTTCTCAAGCTTCTCCAAGCTTTTACATATGAGTATTTTTCCTCTAGTCTCTCTAAGCTCTACAATCGAGTAGTTTTTGCCAAGCCTCTCCAAGCTAAACATAGTATTTATCCTAGCCTTTCCAAGCTCACTTTGACCACTATCGGGTTAGGTTACAAAGGATATAATCAAGAGATTGTGTTTACACTCACACTCACACTCAACACTCTTTTTAGAGTTTTAATTCAATAGGTATAGTGAGTGACTTCTCTAAATTCTCAAAATGAGAATGTTATCTATTACAATACAGTAGAGAAGATTTTCTTCAAGCAGAAGTTACAATAATTAACTTTATGGAGGATTTGAGAGTCAAGAAAGATGAAGATATAAAACTGTTGTAAATTTGGACCAGCATCTCTATGTATCTTAACTTTATATAGACTTCTACATGTTACTGTTGGAGCTTATAGATTTTGAGCCTTGTGCCACTGATCCATTGATCTACAACTGGAAAGAAAAGGAACAGTTTTTTTCTTCAACAAGTTAAGATGACACCATAGAGGAAAATTTAGTCGTTTGAAGTCTTCACCAACTTTTCAAACTTGTCAATGCTTCTTTTGCAGCTGATCAAATCACATTTGACTTTTTGAATTTCTCAATGAAGCATATGAAAGAAGCTTTCAAGGTGTGATACTTTGTGAGACATCATCCTTTCGGAACAAGTCATCCTTCTGAAAGAGGTGTGATTCTTCTCGAGGCAAGTCTTTCCTTTCTGGTGCTATATCATCATCCTTTTGAACTTTCTATCTTGTTCATAAGTGAATAAACATGCAAAGTACAAAGCGATTGTTCCAATATAGATAAATTAATGTGTAATACCATGAGTTTGATGCTTCATTTGATACAATGACCATTTAACTTCGTTGATATTACTTACAAAAGAATGTGTTTAACAAAACATTTGCAAATCAAGAGATTTACTTAAAACTCAAAACGTCTAAAACCATGAGATTGTTTCAATTAGACATTGGAGATTACACAATGCAAATCTCATATTAAGTTCTTGTTGGGACATGCGGGTAAATAGAGCATCTTACGCACTAGCATCCTACAAGATGTCAAAATCTCATGCTAGAAGTGTGTTCGATTAAAAGATAAAAATAAGATGAAAATTTTCATAAATAAACTTTATATATAATTTTACATATTAAACCCTTCTATAAAAATTTTCACTATAGTGTGTACCACCAACCAAACACACCCTAAGATACTTATAATACCCCTCATATACCAAGATTTTCCCCTCCAAGGGTTATATTTTGCTTTTAAACCAATCAATCCACCCTAACTGCATCTTTCCCCTAAAGATGGGCCTTATTTTCTAAAGATACAGTCCTTAGGGCATCATCCCTACATCCAACACAAGTCCCATTCCGACCACCAAAAAACACAAATGAAGGCTCATTTCCCTTATGTAACCATTATTAATTAAAATATTATTACTAGATTAAATAAACATAATTATTACTTTGGATCATAACCAACTACTTGTAGTAACAGTTGGCACGATTCTGGAGGCATGCATCATTGTATTCACGTATGAACATAAATTTTCCATATCCCACAATGTATCGCATTTTTCCGGGAGTAAAGTGGTTATGTTCCACAATTTTGACGATCGGTTTTGCTAGGACGGACCTAATAAAATACTATCACGATTGAGAAAATATGCCCAATTATTAAACGAGTAACATCAACTCGGTTGACACGTCTAGAGTATAAAACCGAACAGTTGACGGTATTGTGAAAACAGTTTAACAAAAAATCAGTACAATGCGTGTCCATGAACCAAAAAACCACTTCATATCCATGTTAATAGTCATCACCCCTTGATATAACTTCTTTGCACGTTGGCCGGAGATGGATTGTATGTTCAAACTGTGATACATAGCTTCCTTTCACGTCACACAGAGGAGGATAGGGCTGCATGGACACCATAAAAACAGAGAAATTAGTCCTTGACAAGCATCATTGCAAATAGTGAACTCGAGCAAGAAAACAACAATAACGGTAACGGTAGAAGCGAACATGTTTGAAAATTGAAGTAAAATAGACGACAAAATGTAGAGTACCGAAAACACACACATCAACTGAGATGAAAGATACCGGATGATAAGGTTTCGACATGTATAAGCGGCATCAATTATGTTTCAAAACTTGGACCATATTTGGAATGTCAAAGAATAGTATTTGATTTGATTTATAAATAAAATCTTGTCAAAAAAATAAATAAATAAAAATGATTTGATTTTCAAAATCCCATGCATTTCATTGCTTTAATTATACAAATCCTATCACATATAGGATCTAATAGGAATTGATTTCATGTTAAATTTAATTGCAAAGATGGATTATCTTAACAAAGCCTGTCCAATAAAATGGTATCAAATCAATTCCATTTTTAACGAAAACTTGATTTGTAGATCAATTTAAATTCAAGTTTTATAGTAACTTCCAAACAAAGAATTTGACTCCTATATCAAATCATTTCCTACTTTCAAAGACTCCAAACACAATATTAAGGACACCATACAATAGTACAAAAGAATATTCATGTTAACTAGAACTTCCAGTCTGCATTCGAATGTAACCCTGCTAGGGGATTTGGTGCAAAAATATTGGATTGAAACTCAATGGCAGTCAAATAGCATTCAAACCAAGGAAAGCTATTAATAAAGAATAATGTCAGGCTACAGAACACAGCCATCACTGCAACTACAACACGAATTCAACATTTTTTTTTTTTTTTTACCAAAAACTCTATCTCTAAAAATTTCTAGGCATCTACCTCCTGAAACGTACCTGAACAATGCCAGAGTCACACAAGTTCTTCAACGCCATTAAGTATTTAGTCTCCCCTAGGCGATCTAAATACCTTCTACAAAAGGCCAAAGTAGAGAAGTTCTTGTTAATAGTGGCTAATAATTGCTTAGCTCTAGGCAACCTAAGTGGGATATGACCAACGTCAAAATTTTTCATATAGTGGCTGCACTCCAGGTCTTCTCGTACATATCCTTTCCCTGAACATAACATTTAACGATAAATTCCATCATGCATTATTTGAAGCCATTGTAACAATATCCAACACCGGAGAAACTACTATTACCAGTTGATGCAAAAGTTTCAATAGCAAAGAATTCACCCTCTTCCATCTTTGTCTGCTCTCCTCCTTTCACAATGGGAACAGATTTTCCAGCATGTATTTGGTAGCGGCCTATGCTATGTCCATTCAAATTCCGTATACTCTTGACTGCAATAACATTTCCATTACATTATATTTCACACCAGATATGATACATAATATTGGTAAATATTATGCAGAATATCCATACAGAAAATTACCATAAACGACAGTGGGGAAAAAAATTCTCAAAGCCATTTTCACTTCTCTTAAACCTATGTATTGACTAAATTAAGGTGTCAGTAGTTTAGCAAAAGTGAATGTAACATCAAATGTACAAAGCACCCTGATTTATTAGGCATGATACTGTAATAAATAGCATAAATATCCATCCGTTGCAAGACAAACTAATAAATTGATGTTTCATAAGTATTGCGTTCAATATATTTAAAGTCCAGTTGACAGCAAATGTGACCAGTAAATAAAATTTTAAAGGACCAAAATTTTAAAGTCAAGGTGAATCCCGATGGTTATGTTCCCTGGTTAGAAGCTTGTTTGGCTTCCAAAAGCTATGGCCAGAAACATGGCTTGACTATTCTGATGCCTTCACTCCCGTGACTAAACTTGCCTCTATTTTGTCGGTTCTCCCTCTTGCTACCTTGCAAAATTGCCCCCTTCACCAACTTGATGTCAAGAACACTTGTACGATGAAGGAAGTTTACAAACACCATGGTTGTAGCTTAGGGGGAATTACGGACGGTATGTAAACTACAAAATCCCTTAATTCGTCTCCCCATGTTTAGTTTGGTAGATTTAGTTACGTTGTCATTGCCTTTGGAAGCAGAGGAGGGGTTACTCTCATTATTTATAGTTGAAACAGACTTAATTGAAGATTTGAAGTAGAGTGTTGCGATGCTGTGATGCAAAATGTGAAGCTGCTAGTGGACGATCTAGAATAAATGGATGACTCAGAAAGGTATAGGTTAATCCAGAAGCTGAACCACCACATAGAAACTTTTCTGAAAAGGAATTTCCAATGAGAGTGGCTGTAAGGCACCGCAATTAGAAAGCAAAAATTAAGAAGAAAAAGTGTGTATATTATTCACACCCAAACTTGAATATCAGTGGGATATCAGATTAGGAGGAAGAAGAGTAAAGAAGTATAACAGAAACCAGAGAACAAAGGATGGAGCACTAAGCAACTCGTACACTCCAAGTCTGCCCAAAACCAAGCAGACCTCCTTACACATACACACACCCCCCCATGCTATAATCAGCAAGTTAGTTACATAGTGGGCCCTACCACCCGTACTACCCCTGAATTCTTTCTCCTGTACACTTTAATTCCCTCAGGGACTCAGTCCCTTACAGTGGTTAACCAATTTAAGTCCTTATCAAGGATTGCTCATTACGATGCTGTTCTTCATAAATTGAAGCACCTTAATAGAAGAGTAATTTTATTGAAAGCTTTTCCGTAAAATAGATCTGTTTAACCATGGAAGAAGGAAACAGAAAAAAAGAAAACAAAGATAATGCAGAACATCAAGGGTCTGCAAATCACCCTCCTCAAAAGAGCTCCAGAACCTTTGCTCAATAATTGCCTGCCTCTCTCGATCCCACCTCTTCCTTATATCTCATGTAACAAGCTGAATACATATGACATATATACTACTGGGGAGTGGGAATTATTACCATGTAAGTTCGTATACATAGGGAGTATGCATTGTTACATTGTAAATAATTGATGTAATCTGCATGTATATAAATATTATATGCATGCTAAGTGCTGGACACTTGCACAATTCAGTAAATCTATCCTTTTCTCTCTAAAATGGAGTTATAAGAACCTTGGGAGAACCACATCACAAAAGCTAGCTATTGTGATGGGAGAGCCCAAAGCCTTATAAACCCCCCATTGGAATCCCATACTTCCGATGTGGGACTCAAGTCCCATACCTTGCAATTGGGTCCTAACATCCAACCACGCTCCGCAGCCCTGACGCCCACGCGGGTTGGCTGTGCACTAGCCCTTTTGACTAATCCTGGGCGAACACTACAATGCCGGCATCACCAGTTGTTACACTGGTTTCAGCAAATATAGAATGAAATGTACGTATGTATAATCCGAGACTGGAATCCAAGGTGGAACCAGTCCAAGCAGTATATTAATGGAAAATTGTATGAACAAGTATATGTATGAAACAATACAAATAGAAAAGAAATAAGCCTGGGCAATTAGGGGGCCCTTCTCCCTCAAGTGCTGAATAACAGAATGAATGCCTCTCCTCACTCTCTTACATAGTATAACTAACTTCCCCTATCTAACCCACACACCTCACACTCATCTCTCTCCTACTCATCATAACTGTGCACTATTTTGCTGTTTCTTCCTGGTTTGGGCCTGATAGGAGCCCACTTCCCTTTTCTTTCTTACGTGAATAATATTTCCCAAACCTGGGGTCTCTTACATGTAGTTATAGCCCAAATCCCTATTCTGCCCCTTGCTCGTATTTGCCTCATGCTTCAATATAGGAGTCTCAGATACAATACTAGAATCATGGCCATTGTATAGCTTAAGGTTTTCCTGATGGAGAACAGGCAGGTTCCCCAATTAATAGATGGCATACTACTGGCAAATGTGTCTTAGTTGGCAGTAATCTAGTGTCGTAAAGGAGCAAGATGCAAAATGTCGTAGCTAAATCAGGCGCAGATTCAGTATACAAGCCAGCAACCAGCTGTCCGGAGACTGGTATAGGTAGTTCTCATAATATGCAGCTGTTTAGTGACAACCAGTTGCATATATAGCCAACAATCTGGTCTTTGGTGACATAGAAAACATACAGAACTTTTTTTTCCTTTCTTTTTTGGATGGGGTTACTTAAGGGGGCCAAAGGCCCAAAAAGGAAAGAAAGAATTATATGAAATCAAACCCGGGAGTACAAACTCCCACAGAATCACAAAGTTGCAAAGACTGCATACCCACTTTTAGCTTCACGCCAGCATTTAAAAAATTACTCCCTATGTGCGGTATGGCAGAGCTGCACCTCCCACTCCCTGATAAGCAATGCTTTCAGCTTCCTAATGATAATTCTGTGCTACTGAACATTTCAATCAACACTAGGGAGCTGAACTACTACACTCAGAATCCATTCTCGAAGACCACTTTCTTGTTACTGAATTGTTTACTAAAGCCATAGTAGCTGAAATTTTCACTAAGGCTCTAGCCAGAAAGAGGGTTACTGAGATTTGTAAAAAGCCTGCCGCCATATTTGAATGTTATGAATCATAACTACAAAGGGAAGTTTAGTCCTTTTCTTCCTATTATGTAATACACTTGACACTTGTTAGCATAAATATATACAGCTAGACCAGATTTAGTTCACCTGCAAGCTTGCTACTCTCTTTCCCCTGTACCCCCCCCCCCTCTCTTTTTCAACAATTTCAAGACTAAAGCAAATTGCATGCAGGGTTCAAAGTCACACAGACATACACAAATAAGAAGACTTCTGACACAATATAATGAAAGAATCCAACAACATAAATGAGAAAATGGAAATGTGTAGTATTATTCACACCCTTAGCTATAGGGGTGGACATGGGCTGGGTTGGGGTGGATTTGGAAGGCTTTTTCGACCCAACCCGCTCATCCAAAGAGGGGGTTGGGTTGAGTTGGGTTGAGCAAATTTTTCTTTTCAACCAAACCCGACCCAATCCACTCATAGGTGGGTTGGGTTGGGTCAAACCCATGGGTCCGACAAACATTTAAAAAAACATACTCATTAAAATATGTCAAAAATTACCTATGAAAACATGTCAAAATATCCCTTTACTCCTTGGAATGGCAAGATTTAGGATGATGTGATGCTTATTGCATAGATTAATGAAGGATTTAAGAAAAAATTTATCCCTTTATTCCTTGACAAGATTTATAATATGATTCCCTTTTTGTTTGATATTAATGAAGGATTTTAGAAAAAAATTTATCCCTTCATTCCTTGACCTAACTAGATTTAGAATATAATTTTTCTTTTATTTGATAATAATAAAGGATTTGAGAAAAAAGTTATCATTTTACTCTTGGCCACCACTAACCCATGACCCAACCCGTGTTTTATGGGTTGAGTTGGGTTAAAGCCCGTGGATTGGTAAGTTGACCCAACCCGATGTCCACCCCTACTTAGCTAAGATCAAAATAATCTAGCTAAGGAAGAAGAGAAAATAGTATAAGAAAATGAAAGAAATGAGAAGGATCCCTGAGCACTAAGCAGCTTAATGTAAGGGACCGAGTCCCTAAGGGAATTAAAGTGTACAAGAGAAAGAAATTCAGGGGTAGTATGGGAAAACAGAATAGTGAGGTGTGAGAATATGTGGTAGGGCCCACTATGTTGATTATAGCATGGGGGGTGTGTGCGTAGGGAGGTAAGCTTAGTTTTGGGGAGTCTTGGAGCATTGGAGCTTCTTAGTGCTCCATCCTTTGTTCTTTGGTTTCTGTTATACTTCTTTACTCTACTTCCTCCTAATCTGATATCCCACTGATATTCAAGTTAGGATGTGAATAATATACACACTTTTTCTTCTTAATTTTTGCTTTCTGATTGCGGTGCCTTACACTTACCCCGGAGCACTATGCAGCTTAGACTTTCGAAGACTATTCCGAGTAATCGCCTAAAAATTCACTCCCACCTCTTCTCTCATCATGTATCCCCTAATGCAAAATAGAAGTTAGTTACACTAAGTGGAACCCCACAAGATCCACCCCTCAGCTCAATTCTGGTTCCCCAAAGTACCCCTGAGCCTCTTTCTTTTGTACACTTTAATCCCCAGTGGGACTTGGTCCCTCGCACATAATAATCAACCAATTGAAATGAAATTTGGTACAGTATTTCTCATGTTTGATCTCATGGAGTTAGGGAAGATCAAGCATGGGCCCCTCAACCGTAAACAACATATTTTTTCCAAGCTAGAATTCAATGTATGGAATATCGATGGATAAACAGACGAAGCAAACAACATAATTATGAAAAATCAACCAAATTATAAACACCCCTATCATCATACCTTGATACACCTTCCCATTAATCTCAACCTCATAAGACTCCATGACCTCTTGAATTGCGGCACCAACATCACAAAGGCGCACATCGATTCCAGCTTCCTGCACAGTAAGCCAAAACATTTTGTAAGAACCAACAAATTACAACAGGACCCAACTGGTGCACACCCAAAACATCAAACCACAAATTATTTAAAAAAAAAAAAAGTTAATTGTGCACTATTTTCTCATTAACAAATTTTTATCAGAAATGCACACATACATAATCAGATATGTACTCAAATAGAGACATTAGAAAACACTGATAAAGCTATAGGTGCTCTGTTGCAAATAGCAAGATTTAACTAAAGGATTCATTAGCACTGTCTACATCAAGCACGATAAAAAAGGCTGTATTATATCAAAGACCCTCTATTAGAGTCCCCTCATCAATACTTTTCTCCCTTTTGACAGAAACAGCAATTTAAGAATAGGGAAAACAGGGAGAATACAGCATGGCAGAAGATACATCTTCCAAATAAACGAAATAGAAAAATAAAATCAAAAGATTAGCAGTGGGACTAATAGTGCTTTTGGTTTTGGTCCTTACAATTTTTTTTTTTTTTTTTTGTTCTAATTCTTACACTGGGACTAATTTAGTTTTTGGTCCCAACAATCAAGTATCAATTCTCATATTTTTTTTTACTTCTTTTAGGTTTTAGTCCCTATAACTGTTGTTCATTGATAGTTTTTTCTCTAGCTTTTTTTCTTCTTGTATAGAGGATCTATTTTCCTCTTATATTCTTGTAAATTTCTATCTTCATCTCAATATAATTCTTCTTTTATCCGAAAAATTATTGCTTCTTGTTTGAGATGAATGAAACTGAACCCATAATGGAACTGGTTGTGATTGGGTTGACCATTTTGACATTAATGGAACAAGTAGTGTCAGATACATGTCTTAATGCTCCTCTCATGACATGAATAAAAACCAACTTGCCAAAGGGTTGACCGTTGTTTGTAGAAAATACCTTAATACCCGTATTGGTTGCTTCACGCGAGGCTTCAAGCAGAGGATCAAACATTGGGTTGAATGCCACGGTAAAAGCACAATCAACAATATATCCTACACACAAAATTCATGATAAGAGGTTTCAACGGAGTTACACTTAAACATACATATCAATTACCTAATTATCTCAAAAATAGAAGTATTAACATCAGATAAAATCTTTTGTGGGTATTACCATCTACATGGGTTCCAAAATCCAACTTCATTACATCATCATACTGAAGTACAGTCTTATCTCCTGAATTTGGGGTCCAATGAGCAGCAACCCTAGAGGATAAAGAAATTTGTTTAAGAAAACAATTCTATGAGCAAACCAGAAAACATAAATAGAAAACCAAAGTATTAAATATTACCAGTTTAAAGAGCATCCTGTGGGGAATGCAATGCCTGCTTGCAGGCCGTCCTCTGATATTAGCTTACGAACAGTATTCTCCAATGTCTCACATAAGTCAGTCATCAGCATTCCAGGCTTTAAAATGCCTTTTATATATTTGCGAACCTAATTAGACAAAGAATGCATCCTCAAGTATGTACTGAGCTACTTTTATAACTCCAAGCTAAGATCTATTATCAAAAGATAAATGCAATTTGCAACAGCTCTTCATTTGAATGTAAAAGAAAAAGAGACGAAACAGAAAGAGAAATAGAAATAAGAAAAATAAGACATCCTCTGCATGTGTAGAATCGTAATTAAACCAAGAGGAATTAAACTGCAGAGATAATAACTTTCTTGCTGTTCAATTGTATTATAGAAAGAAAAAAGGGCAGCCCAATGCAAGGGGCCACCACCAGATACGAGTCTAGGGCGAATAGATATACACAGCCTCACCCCAGCAAGCAGAGAGGCTGTTTCGTGGATTGGAACCTGTGACCTCCAGGTCACTAGGCTCACCCTCTATTATAAAATGAAGAGAGAGAAAAATTTCACGTTGAAGCATTGTTGCTAGTATATTGTAATATTTTTAAACCACTTTGTAAACTAGGTTATTTGATTTACATTGAACCCAAATTTCTCTTCCTACATTCTTCAGGATCAAAATCAACTTTCCCCGAATGTTCTCCCCCAAATTCTTGGAGAATTAAAATAGTGTCAGACATATTAATTTTTCCTCCATTTTCCACTCTATTAATTTCCTCCTCCCTATCCAAACAAGGTATAATTACAGTCATATCCAATTTTTGTGTCATCAAAACCAGCCATCAAAACTAAGGGTTAATGTTGAAAATCAAAAACCAAAATTGCAACCTGACGATGAACTTCTGCTGCTCGTCGAACTGAATTATAGATTGGTTTCTGAAGGCGCTCCAGCTCTCTCTTCTCCTCTGATGTAGTTCTCCATAGATTACTGGCATAAAGATACCAACTTAAATACAAAGACATTTGAAAATTTACCCATAATGTGGAATACGAAATCAGGTTTTTTTTTTTGTTTTTTTGGGGCGGGGGGGGGGCAACAACAATAACAACAAATACACACTTTAGTGGGAACAAGACAACATGAGACCCAAGTAGTTGGTTTTGCTAATGTTTACCATCGCAACTGTTTCATCAATGCACTCCTTTGTTTGGCGAGTAAACCCAATCACATTTTACTTGTGCAAAATGAATTTGACAAAAAAGAGAAGACTGTCTTAGCTCTAGTCCTTGAAAATTAATCTTCCAATGGCACGTTTATTTGTTTCATTTCGTTTCATTCAGATTTGAGGTGGGTCTCAATAGATTGTAAAAGGATTTATTGTTAAGCAACTGATGATAAATCTTTTTACTAGTTTATATTTCCCTGCTTTTATTAGTCCTCTATCCATCACCATGACACCATCACACAAGCAGCTTATATCCTCCCTAATATTCTTACATCCCAGGAATTTCCCCCTTTCTCTCAAAAAAAAATCTAATGATACACAAGCTTTGGAACCATAACCTCGTGGTTTGCAACCTATTTCCAGTCAGAGCAGTTAAAGGCAGAATAAGATGTGGAGCAGCCACATCAAAAAATGCCACAGCAGCATAGTGATTGCACAGCAGCCACTAAAGGCAAGATGGTGGCTACCAAAAAAAAATTTGAAAAACACAATTAATATTCCTAACAGTATTAAGACTTGATTTATGAAAAATAAACAAGTCTGACGACTCAGACAGTCAGCTTAACAATAAGATAACGCATAACCAAATAGTACAGACCAAATCAGAGAAGCTGCACAAATAACAGATAAATGGATTGGAGCTAAGCAGAAACCAGTGTGAAACAGAAGCTGGAGCACTGTGAAGTAAAGCACCAATCCAATAGGAAAAGCTATGTGCAGAACAAAGAATGCATCTGTGCTAAACAGAAGCCGCCAAAGCTGCCATGTGAGTGTAAGTACGAAACAGAGAGCAGTTTGTGTGAAAATGGTGGATGTGTCATGGATGATGCTGGTTGAGGGTGAAACAGAGACAGGCCATCATCAGTCATGGCCATGGGTGCAAAATGTTGGCTGCATTTGATGACTTGAAGATAAAAAAGCTAAATGGCGGCCAAGAAGTCCTAACATGGTGCTGTCAGGTAGGTGCCAGCTGGGTTTAAGCGAGGTTAGTGTACAGAAATTTGTTCATCAGAAAGACTAAATAAAAAAAATAATATATGCATATATTTATATAGGAGTTTCATCCCCTCGATCAGCTTTGTGGCTGCTATTCGTTGTGGCAGTCGGCGCTTTCAGCACTGAACTGGTCTTCGAACCATTAAAGAGACAGGTTTGTGGTTTTAAGGTCAAACTAGGATTCTATAAAATCTTTATATATTTTATTAATATATGGTATTATGAAAATAATAAATACACACACACACACACATTATTAAATTAATTCATCAAATATATAATGAGCTAATACTAAAAATATATTTTATACTCAATGTATCTTCTATAATATTTTAGTAAACCAGAATATAATATAGTAAATAATTTGCGCTTAACAACTATTAAAATCAATAGATTAGTGGAAGGATGTCATCATTTTAATTAAAAATACCTTTACTTACATTTTATTTTTGTTAAGATATTAAAATAGAATTATAAAATGTAACAAGATACACATTATTTAATCTATATAATAGATATTGAAAATGTAATATGATAGGACCCCATTAGTGAGGCAAGTTTATGTGAGGAGGAGTAATAGGAATGCAGGAACTAACAACCAAGGCTGAATAAGGAAAGTTAGTTAGGAAATGAGTCAGGAGGGAAGTATAAAAGGCAGGGAATCAGTTAGTGAGGGGGGAATTTGTATAGTCGTTTGAGAGAGTGAGAGGACTCTGAATTTCCTCTAGGAGTAGCCATTGTTCCTAACAGAATTTGTACCAATTCCTAGGGTTCTTGGTGATTTGCCAACAACCTAGCATCAATAATACTTCCAAATTCTTTCTTTATCTTTGTCTCTGGTACCAGTTCTAACACTGGTATCAGAGCCCAAACCGATCCTGGGGAGGGCTCTTCATGGTTGCATCAAGGAAGATGGACGCAAAACTCGAGGCGTTGGAGAAACGAGTGGAGGAGCAAATCGGCGAAGAGCGACTCACACATACTGCTGCGATGCAAGAGGCGATTGCTGATCTGTGGAAGAAGATTGATGACAAGCTTTCGCATGTGACGGAGACGAACAGTAATCACGATCCGGCGGGGATGAACCGATCGGAATCGCGAGACCATGGTTCGAACGCGCGAAGTGAGAACGAGGAGATTCCGCCGTCGCGAAAGGGGTTCGGATTCGAATAGTGGAGACAGATCGACCTTCCGTTGTTCCAGGGAGAGGACGCTCCGGGGTGGGTTGACCGGGTAGAGCGGTACTTTCAGATCCGCGGGGTGCTGCCGAAGGAGTGGTTAACGGTGGCCAAGGTCGCCGTGGAAGGCCAAGCTCTGACATGGTTCCACTGGTGGGAGGCGAACGCAGCGATGCACTCCTGGCCGAGGTTCCGGGAAGCCGTGGTGAAGCGGTTTCAGCCTGAAGTGGCGTGGGACCCGTATTCCGCTCTGTTGGCACTGAAGCAAGAAGGAACGGTCCGTGAGTACAGGGACCGGTTTGAGGCGCTGTCCAGACCTCTGAAAATCGAAAAAAGGAAGTATCTCCGGAGCCTTTTCTTGAACGGCTTGAAAGAAGAGGTAAGGGCTTAAGTTAAAATTCATAAATATGACACTTTGGATGAAATGATAGATTTAGCTGAGGTCATTGATGACAGAAATAGGCTGATTAGTAAGAGCTAAAATAGGGGATACGTGGGGGGAAACAGAAGATCCACTTGGCCAAGAAATCCTTTGGTGGATAAAGGAGGGTCAAATTTGGGAGTAGTAGGAGGTACTAGAGGACCCACCCACGTGACTAGCGATGGAACTAGTGGGGTGGCCAACAATACACCTAGTAGATTCAAGGGTCGTGGTCAGGAAGGAAGTAGTAGAAATTATAGGCAGATGAGTGATGCCGAGTATAGGGAAAAGAGGAGCAAAGGGCTATGCTTTGCATGCGATGAGAGGTACACGCCTGAGCATGTGTGCAAGAACAAACAGAATAAACAGTTTCGGTTCTTGACCATTGAGGAAGAGGTGGACCCCAGTGGGGAAGGGGAGTGGCAAAATGCCTTGGAGGAGCTTGGGGGAAATATGAACTCTATGCATCTGAAGGTGAGTGAGCTTCAGGACAATAGGGGTATGAGGTCCATTCGAATTTGGGGGCTGGTAGCGGGAGAGAAAGTCCGAGTGATAATTGATACGGGGGCCTCACACAATTTTGCCTGTCAGAAATTGGTGGACAGGTTAGGACTACTAGTCTTTCATACTTCCGAATTCGGTGTCAAGGTTGGTAATGAGCAACAAGTTCAAAGCATGGCAGTTTGCAAGGATGTACAAATTCATTTCCCTGAATTAGTGGTGCAGCAAAACCTCTCTTCCCTGTAGAAGGTGCTGAAGTAGTGTTGGGCCTAGCATGGCTAGACACATTGGGCGATGTAAAAGCCAATTTCAAGGAATGCAAGTTGCAATTCCGATTGAATGGTGTGAAGGTGGCTTTGAGGGGGGGATCCAGACCTGTGTTATGGGGGGTTTTCTTACAGATCCATCCGGAAGACCCTTCAAGAGGCTGCTGGTTCAGTTTTGCGCACTACAGGAACCAAACCCACAACCTCAGGTGGTGCCAGAAGAAATACAGCAGATTCTAGACCAGTTTGGAAGTGTCTTTCAACTGCTGCCAGGCCTACCACCCAGCAGGTCACATGACCATGCCATAAATCTGAAGGAAGGATCTGATATTCCTACTATTTGGCCTTACCGTTACCCCCACTACCAAAAGACAGAAATTGAAAAGTTGATGAGCAAAATATTGGAATCCGGAGTGATCAGGCCAAGTATTAGTCGCTATGCGAGCCCAATCATTCATGTCAATAAGAAAGATGGGAGTTGGCGATTTTGCATGGATTATAGGGCTCTAAACAAGATCACCATACCCGAAAAATTCCCTATCCCCGTCATTGATGAGTTATTGGATGAATTGGCAGGTGCCACCATTTTCTCCAAGTTAGACTTGAAGGCAGGATACCACCAAATTCGCATGAGAGAGGGAGATATAGAGAAGACAGCTTTTCGCACCCATGAGGGCCACTACGAGTTCCTGGTGATGCCGTTTGGCCTCACGAATGCACCTTCAACCTTTCAGGCCCTGATGAACGAGGTGATGCGGCCTTATCTTAGAAGGTTCGTGCTGGTTTTCTTTGACGACATTCTTGTGTATAGCAAGGACGTCATAACACATGTGGAGCATTTGCAGCTGATTTTTTCGCTGTTACAGCAGAATTCCTTGGTGGTGAATAAGAAAAAGTGTGACTTTGGAGTGGCCCAAGTGGAATATTTGGGACATTTGGTTTCTGCTCAAGGCGTGGCAGCAGATCCTAATAAAACAGACGCCATGGTGAATTGGCCATCGCCGAAAGATATCAAGAGTTTGCGGGGATTCCTCGGCCTTATAGGTTATTATCGCCGTTTCATATAGAATTATGGGGTTCTTGCCAAACCTTTAACAGACCTGACCAAGAAGGATTCCTTTATTTGGACGGACCAAGCCCAGTTGGCTTTTGACAAGCTGAAGGTAGCTATGGCAGATCTGCCAACCTTGGCCATTCCTGATTTTTCAAAGTAATTTATCTTGGAGACTGATGCTTCCAGCCAAGACATAGGGGCGGTCCTATCACAAGGGGGTTGACCGATCACGTTTTTAAGCCAGGCATTGTCCCTTCAGGCTCAAAATAAATCAGCCTATGAGAGAGAGCTGATGGCAATCATGTTTGCAATCCAAAAGTGGCGTCATTACTTGCTAAGGCAACACTGTGATACTTACAAATCAGAAAAGTCTTAAATTTTTGACTGATCAGAGGTTGCTTGGTGAGGACCAACTTAAGTGGACAGCAAAGCTAATGGGAATGGATTTTGAAATCAGGTACAGGCCAGGCTTTGATAACAAAGCTGCAGATGCCCTATCCCGACAGATGATGTTTGGGGCTATCTCTCGTTTGGAACCTGGAATTTGGCGGCAAATAGATGCAGAGGTGCAATAGGATCCCCATTTAAGCAATATTGTGCAGCAACTCTCTGCTAGCACCAATGTCCCTGGTTTTCAGTTAAAGGGGGGTCACCTATTTGCGGCGGGTAGAGTAGTCTTGCTAGCTTCTTCGAGTCAGATTCCCTTGATGTTGGCGGAGTATCACGACTCTCCCATGGGGGGTCACTCGGGTTTCCTCCGCACTTATAAGAAGTTGGCTACGGTGGTGACTTGGAAGGGAATGAAGAAGGCAATCAAGGAGTACGTGGCAGCTTGCCAAACGTGTCAGAAAAATAAGTATAAGGCTCTAGCTCCTGGGGGTTTGCTACAGCCACTTCCTATTCCAGACTTGGTTTGGTCGGACATATCAATGGACTTTATCTCCGGGCTGCCAAAAGCCAAGGGCAAGGACACTATTTTAGTAGCGGTTGATCGGTTGACAAAATTTGCCCACTTTATCGCCTTAACTCATCCTTTTACTGCCAAGGAACTAGCTATGTGCTTTATTAGGGAAGTGGTACGTTTGCATGGTTTCCCACAGGTTATTGTTTCCGATAGGGACCAGCTGTTTCTTAGTCGCTTCTGGGCTGAATTGTTCAAGCAAGCTGGCACTAAACTGAAGTACAGCACTTCATACCACCCGCAAACCGATAGGCAAACCGAAGTCGTGAACCGCTACCTTGAGACTTATTTGCGGTGCTTCACTAGCACGAAACCAAATCAGTGGCCAGCATGGTTATGTTGGGCAGAGTTCTGGTTTAACACGACTTTCAATATCTCAACTAAAATGACACCCTTCCAAGCATTGTATGGCCAACCACCTCCTACGATTTATCAGGGAGAGACATATCCTTCTAATGTTCAGGAGGTCCAGCAGTAGGTTGCAAGCAGGGACCAGGTTTTAGACGAATTGAAGGAGAATCTAAGACGAGCATAGCAGCGTATGAAGTTGTTGGCTGACAAACACCGAAGGGAATTGACTTTTGAGGTCGGGGATTGGGTTTACTTGAAGATCCAGCCTTATAGACTAAAATCATTGGCCAAGAAGCGGGATGAGAAACTGAGTCCGCGGTTCTTTGGCCCATATCAGGTGATTGACAAGGTAGGGTCTGTTGCCTATCAGTTGGCATTACCCCCTTCTAGTCGGGTGCATCCAGTCTTTCATGTTAGTTTACTCAAGAAGGCCCTTCCACCACAGGGTCAGGCGCATGAATGGCCTGAGGAACTGACCAAGAATTGGCAATTTTGGGCAAAACCGTGTACGAACTGGTATCAGATAAATGTAATGGAAGAGCAGAAGCTATATGAATTGCAAAGAGAAGAGATTAATACCCGGTTAGTATCAACTCCCTCCTTCTGCAGTATACTCTATTCACAGAAAAAAGAAATATGTATGAGAAACAGCTAGGTGTTCGAGAGACCTAGCACCCTCCTGAGTCTATTCTAGTTCCAACTGTATGAGCTGCCCCCCTCAGCACTCTCCCCTTCCCAAAATACTCCCCACCTCATCCCATAACCGAATCAGTAATGCACTCCCTCCCTTCCCACTAACCTTGCCAGCAAGGCAAAGTTAGTTACAAGTCCCTCCCACCCCTTCTTGGCCACATGCCTTGCCCGTGTCAGCCTCCCTTTTTCTATTCTTTCTAGTATAAACCTTAGCATAAGGTAAAACAGAGTTACTTGGGGTAATATTACAAGGGACATGGGTAACATTTTCATCAGTATATATAATTGGGGTCCTAACAAACCGCAAGAACTGTTAGCGTTTCGCTATAACCGGGCGGGGGCAGCAGAGATGTTAGTGCACTGGCAGCATCCCCCAACCTGTGATGATTCTTGGGAACTGATATCTGACTTGTTGAAGCAGTTTCCTAATCACCACCTTGAGGACAAGGTGCGTCTTTTGGGGGGCGGGGGTGATGATAGGACCCCATTAGTGAGGCAAGTTTATGTGAGGAGGGGTAATAGGAATGCAGGAACTAACAACCAAGGCTGAATAAGGAAAGTTAGTTAGGAAATGAGTCAGGAGGGAAGTATAAAAGGCAGGGAATCAGTTAGTGAGGGGGGAATTTGTATAGTCGTTTGAGAGAGTGAGAGGACTTTGAATTTCCTCTAGGAGTAGCCATTGTTCCTAACAGAATTTGTACCAATTCCTAGGGTTCTTGGTGATTTGCCAACAACCTAGCATCAATAATACTTCCAAATTCTTTCTTTATCTTTGCCTCTGGTACCAATTCTAACACAATATAACATCAAGCTTCTTATTAATTTGTTACAATATGTTCCATACACATTGCTTCAACAACAACAGCATGCAGTTGGCTGTGTTAAAAACTTGTGCAAGCTTGCTCCATGTCCCTAGCTCAAAAACAGAATTTGCCATTTTACCAAAATGCTAAACAAAATCAAACCAGTCCAACTGGTCAATACTGCTTGGTTTGCAGGGTTCGACCAGCTCATTGGTCTGAAGACTGTTTTTTAACATGTTGGTTTTTACCGTTCACATGGACTAGACTGTGACCGATTCCAGTTAAACACCAGCCAGTCCAGTTCGGTTTCTAAAATAGCAGTTTTCTTAGCCTTTTTATGATACTGAGCAAAGCTAATTCTACTTAAGCGATGTTTATTTAACAGAAGCAAAGAGACATGCAAGCATTGTCCAGGTGATGTGCTTCCTCGGCTATGACATTTCTTTCTTTCTCCTTTGAATATTAAAAAACCAAAGACAAAGAAAAATGGATGAACCAGGTGAATTCACTTTACTCAAATTTAAATTCAAATCAACTTTGCTAGGAGACTGTCAGACATTGCTTATATTAATTCATCATGAACTTACTCGTCTTTGTACTGCTGAATTTCACCTTCAGGGAAATCACCAGATGGGAAAAGGTCGAGAACAGGAATTGATGGCGGATCAGCCTGCTCAAGGAGCTCTTTCTTTTTCCTGAACACAGAGATAAAATCAGAACTTGAGAAAAATTTCACAATTAGGAGAATAATCACTAATGCCAAAATAAGTCCTCACTTGCTTTTGGCTTTCTTCTTTTTCTTCTTTGAAATATCTGTCAAAAGAGAAGAGGTGTGTTCAATGATCAATACAGCTCAATGGATGGAATGCCAACTCAATGAAAAATACTTTGTGCTTATAATTTAGTTTAACAAATGAATGCTTCTAGTCCTACATCTAGTAAGAGTAAGAGTGGCAGTGGTAGTCCCAAATAAGAAACATTGTGTGTCCTCTGTATGAACTCTTGATCCATTTTAAGTTATTATGAGACTATTAGCTATGTTTTCAAATATAAATTCTGCTTTCCTTGCATATTTGTTCTTTTGTTTCTATAATATTGTTGTTTCAGGCTATCTTAGATATATTAAATTTAATGTTTCAAGATACCAGTATATTGCCCTACACAATGAAATGGTTCATTAATACACTTGGATGGAGGATTTGGAAGGAGAAGGAAGGTTGTTGTATCTTCTCTAAACTGTGACAGTTACAAAATGCTCATAAAAATGAACAATGAATGATTGAAAGATCAAAGGTTACATGATAATCCATAATTTTGTTCCTTTTGTTTTAAAAAATTCTCAAATAAGGAGAATGTTTTCTCAAAATGAACAATAGATCTTCCCTAACTTTCCTCCAACCTGCTCCATCCAAACAGACCCTAAGGCATAGTTGTCAATATTGGATGGCGGCTCATGGCAGTGAGCCAAAAATCCGCCATAGAGATATGGCAGATGGCATGGCAGCCTATGGCAGAAGCCATTGCAGGCTGAAAATATATATAAAAGATACAAAAAATTCTGCTAAATATAACAAATAATAACAACTAGTAACATATATCAAGAACATTAAAATTAGAAACATACTCTATGGCAATAAATTCAGCAAATGCATCACAAAATCAAGCAAAAAAACATAAATTACTCATAATCAATTGCAAACAGAGCATAATCAAAGTGCCTCAAAGGCATAATCTCATCTCTCATAAGGCATAATACTCATAATCCCTTGAGCTTTGTTAAGATTTGCTTGTTATTGTAGCTCTACTTCTTAAATCTATGAAATTTAAGACTAAATTCAACAGCCACATCACAGAAAATTATTGAAACAAAACAGAAAAATAAAAGAAAAAGGGCTAAAACACAACAGGGCAAAAAAAAAAAAAGAGGCTGAAACAAAACAAAACAGAAAAAGAATAAAAAAAGGGCTGAAACAACCAAAAAAGGAAAGGAAAAAAGAAGATGCTGAGAGAAAGGGAAAAAAAAAAAAAATGCTAGACCACTCAACACCTACACGGGGGTTGGAGTACCCTAGACTCCTCCCTTACTCTTTTTCAACTCTTTCCCTTGCTTTTCACCGTCACATCCCTTCACCATATCATCTTTCTTCTTCTTCTATCTCACCTTCTGTTTTATCTCTCTCGATCTCTCCCCTAGTCTCGCCCTTTCTCTCTTTCTCGGTCTCTCTCTCTCTCTCTCTCTCTCTCTCTCTCTCCACCATCCCCCCACCGTCGTGCCTCCTTCCTCCACCAGCCCACCATTCGCATTTTCACTCTCTCCTCGAGATCTCTCTCTCTAGCCACAGTTCATCACTGTTTGTGTCTCTCTCCGCCATCCCTCTCTACCCTCTCTTTGTTAGTTGTGCTCTCTCTCTCTCCCTCTCTAGGGCTGGGAGTTCAATTCTGCCCTCCCATATCCTCAGAAGTTTGAAAAAAAAAAAAAGGGGTCAAGCCGCTTTTTCCGCCATGATCCGCGATGGCCGCCATGGCGCCATGGTGAATGGCGGCCGCCATGACTCGCCACAATAAACTGCCACGCCATACAACTTTCCATGGTGGATTCTTCAATTTCCGCCATGCCATGGCGGGATGGCGCCGCCATGGCCAATTTTTAACAACACTGCCCTAAGGGTGTGTTCACGAGTTATAAGGGAAAGGAAAGGGAAGGCATCAAAGGGGAATGAAGGGTAAGGGAAGAAAGGGATTTAGAGGGTTTCAGCCACCCTTATTTATGAGTCTAAAATTGATAAGGGAAAGGATATGGAAGGCTTATAATGTATTTTTATAATTTTATCTTTTATTAAAATAATTGAATATAATTAATATGTCTTATAATAATATTAGTTTTAAAAAATTTTAGAAAATATTATATATTTTTGTAAATTTAAAAAATATTTCATTTCTAAGAATAGTTTTAGGGGAGAACAAATTTCGATGGAAGCTGAAAAAAAAATTAAGAGGGAAATATAATTTCTATAAAAATTTGAAATATAATTAGAACGGATTGGTAAAAGTGGCATTTTAATATTTCAATAGGGATAGATAAGTAAATTAGATTCAAATCTCAACAAAAAACCCCCAATTTGGGGAACCATAAAATGGGGGTGGTGGAGGATTTTGAGGGGTTAGTTAAAATCCCAAATGCCTTCCCTTTTGAAAAAACATAAAACTCATGAACAAGGTAAAACCTCCATAAACCTTTACAATCCTTCCCTTTCCCTCCTAAACCAAACTCGCAAACATACCCCAAGGGAGTTGTCATTTCTGACTAGTCCAGAGATTCAGAACCTTAGCAGGACTGCAGGACCTTTGATTTTTATGTTTTCTGTTTTCATTTTTTTTCTGCAATGGAGAATCATTTATCATCATTTTAGTTGTACAACATTCACCTTCTTAATTCTTATTTACTCAAATGACAATGTAGCTTATTACTTCATGTCTTTATCATTTAATTATATGCCAACTAATTATGCCTATATATATTTCTATTTGATAGCACTGTGAGGGGATAGTTATGGAGAAAAGTAGAAGAGCTACAAAGATATCATGATATGTATTCTAATGCTCACTTATATTGCAACATGAGTAAGAAGAATTGTAGTGTCCATAATCATATTCACTCAAATAAGTTGTTGATTAAAATCTCTGACAAAATAACATTGATCTAATATTCATGACTTATTAATTCCATGCTTTGATATATGAGATATGACATAAAATGTGCAAAATTACTGTTATTGGTATTTTGTGCATTTTCTTTGTTATGCGCATATTACATCATGTGCTTTAAGTTACAATCTTAAAGTACAATATGAATGACCAAGTGGAAACACAGCTTTCAATTGCAGATTGCAATTTGACAACAATGCCATATTTGTGAAACATAATCATAAGCAATTAGGATGCACATGCAACTTATCCTTTCAGGCAAAATAGAATATTTATATTGTTGGATTTTACTATTCAGAAGATCTAGCAAAAGTACAAGAGAAAAAGATAAATTGAATTTACTGCCAAAAGGAATGAATAAGAACTATTATAATATTTCTTCTGGACAATGCAAATTTGATAAGATTAATACTGGTAGAATTCATTTGTACATAATACATTCCATTAAGTTATAGTGGCCATGAACAACATAACGATTACCTTTACTGTCATCTCCCCCTTTTTGTGATGGTGGAGGAAGCTCACCACCCACTTCTCCAGTACTTGGAGGCTCTAAAGTTTCATTTTCTTCAAGTGAAGTGTTTGAATGAGAATTTACCTCTGCCATAGATGAAGACCTGCATACTTGATCAAATTACAAACTGTGCTTCAAAGTTATTAAACTTGAGAATTTAGATAAATTCATGAAATTTTAGTAAACTCGAATTGTAACTCGATTCATAGACTCATAAAAATTTATATATATAAAAAATATAATTTAAGAAACATATCTCATAATGCATAGTAACATTTCAGTTACAAGTAGTAGAAAATATTCTATCACTTAAATTTGTAAAGAATATATTAAGCGAACAAGCCGGTAAGCCATGTCAAACTGGCAGTCCGGCCGTTTAGGCCCGCGAGCCAAACAAGCCGACCGAACCCTATAGCCGGCAAAAAACGGCTGGTAACATAGCAGCGGGGCCCATTTTAGAAATGGAGTCACATACTGAAAAATTGAAGTTTCTGGGAAGATAATTTACTGCTCTCATTTGTAATGACAGAGTAATTAACCCCACAGCAGCAACTGATGGTTACACTCAACAACAGATTTACATAATTACACTCAACAACAGGTCGAATTTAAATCAACAGATTTAAAGGCAAAAATATCACCGACGGCGGACGACCCAGGCGAGGCAGAGGCGGCGGCGGCGACCTGATGACCACGAGCGAGCGAGAGAGAGGAGAGGAGAGGAGAGCGAGACAGACACGGGATGACTTTGACCACAAGCAAGCGAGCGAGAGAGAGAGATGAGATGACCACGACTGTCGAGACAACCAGCCGGACGGTTTCGAGACAGAGCCGGGCCACCGGCTTGCGAGGTGAGGCGAGGCGAGGCGTAGGGAGAATGGAATGCTGTACAAAGGACACGAGGAAATGACAAAGGTTTAGGGGGTGTTTGGTTTTTCCATTTCTTATTTTCATTTTCAGTAAAAATGGAAAATCGCCATCAAAATGTGTTTGCGTACATTTTGTTAAAAATATTTCATGAAAATATTTTCAGAAATCTTCACGAATATAAAAATATCATTTTCACATTTTATACATATTTGTTGGAAATATTTTGATACAATGATAAATTAAAGCAAATATCTTCTTTTCCGCTTCAGTGTACTAGGTTCAAATCTACGGATAGAAATTCCTTTTTTTTTTCTCTCTTCCAATGCTTCACGCCACAATTTAAAGCCTCATTAAAAAATGAGATCCATTCATTCAAGGACTCGACCACACAACCAGCTACACATTACAAGAGAGCATTGCCACTTAGCCACATCTACCCATATGACCGAATTGTTGCGTTACATGTTTAAATGAACAAATTGCAATGGACTAAAAATTTGGCTTGGTTATATGGAAACTTGATCTAAGGAGTAATTAAAAACTTGTTATTGAGTCACTCTTTTTCACTATTCATAATCATACGAAGAAATTTTTCATATTGTCATCTTGGATTTAAGATTTAATGAAAAATATATTTAAATTAAAATTATATAATATTGAAATTATTTGTAACTCATGTTCAGTCTTATTAAAAATATCTTATTTTATAGAATTATTTATCATATTAATAAATATTTTTTGTTATTTAATAACAAATATTTTATTATTTTAAATTTGATTTTGAAAATAGACAACCAAACGCAATTACCGATCAAATATGGAATAATTATCATCGATAATTGATGACAATGATTTTTTGTATTTTATTATATGATGATGTATTTATCTTTTTCTTTTTCTTTTGTATTTTTTGGCTAGTTGATAAGTTGAAGTATAACAAAGATAATTATAAATAATACTAGTTATTTTGTTCAATTATATCTCTTTTTAATATGACTATAATTTCACAAATCAAATATATTTTGAACATATTTTGTAATTACAAGTAATTTTTGCAATTAAAGTTCCCTTTATAGTATTTAATTATATAATATTTGATAATAATACTAAAATTACTTAAAAGTAAGTAATTTAATTTATTCTTAATTTTAAAATTTTATAGTTATTTTATTCTAATAAATACTTTTAGTAGATGAACCAAATATGTAAATCAAATATATATAATTTTTATTATGTAATAATAAATATAATTTTATTATCTCAAATTTGATTTTGAAACTATATTTTGAAAATAGACAAACCAAACATATTTTTATTGTTTTCACTTTTTGGAAACAGAATATATCTTTATAAACCAAATGTATTTCCTAAATTCAGCAAATCTGAAAATAAAAATCATTTTCAAAAAATGAAAATAGAAAATAAAAATAGGAAATATTTCACAAACCAAACGCACCCTTAGGGTTTCTTAGCTTCAGATGAGGTATTTCTTCTTTGACGTGCTCGAATTTCAATTTGATTCTCTTTTGTTTATTTTTTTTCTTTTTTCTTTTTTCTTTTTTTGGTAAATTACAGCCCCTATTTGTTTTATGAATAATCGTGTTACATGCGACACAATTTTATTCATAGACATTAACTTCCCCCTAAATTAATATATTATATCTGATATCTTTATATTTTACAAAATATAATATTGATTTTTTGATAAATATAACACTAAGTACCTCTATTAAGGTGCCAGTGTCAAAGGTAAAAAAAGTCATTCTAATTACCTTTTTTCTGTCAAACTCTTTTGTTGTTTTTAAATTTCAATTTTAGTCAATTAGAATTGGAGAATGGGTAATGTTCCTGCAAGGCTATTTAAATGGGTTAAGTATGCACACTTGATTGTGGTGGGTAAAACAGGCTAATATGATATTTTTGTTGCATTTTGATGGCTGCAATAATAATAATAATAATAAAATCTTAAAATGTATGTAGATGGAGTACTTTTAGATAATAATGTATTTTTTAAAAAGATTTTAATTTATTTATTATAAAATTTTTTGTTTGAATAATAATATGAAATCATTTTAAAATTCTAAATATTTTTAAGAGATAAACTTCAAAAAAGTTGATTTCAATTTCCACCATTTTATAAGAAGTTTCAAAATTCCCTCACTTCTCTACCTATATTTTTTAACCTCTTTCCTTCTAAAAATCTACTATTACTAGTTGGCCACCATTGCCCTCCATCCTCAACTAATCACCCTTCATTATACAAACAACATATTTTGTAAATGAAGTAATATAATTACTTTATCCAAATAAAAAAATTTAAAAATGAAGAAAATTAAATTGAAACATTTACATTTTTTTATATTTTAAATTTTTTAAATTTTAGAATACTCCATCCAAACACACAATTAAAAGAAAAGTACAACAATCTTCCTTGAAGTTTCTAGAAAAGACATTAAATTCCAAATTTATATAAAATGGGTACTCCACTCCATTGTTCAAAAAAATAATATATTAATAATTAAAATAAAAGTAATATTATTATATTTAAAATAAATATATTTTAATAATAATTCAATAAAATATTAAGTTCTCTATAAAACTTGTACATAATTATCATTAAAAATTTATAATATAGATGTGTTTTTGGAAAAATACATCACTTCATATGGGTTATATCCCTTAAAAAAATATTAATTATTGTTAATATATCTAATATATTAATTATGTTTAAATAAGTTGCAATAATATATATAAATAACATAGACAAAATGCAAAACAAAGTATAAATTTTATATATAGAAAATGCTAGCCAACCTCTATACCTTCATATAGATGTTAGCAATCTCTATATATTGTTTTGAATGAAAATTTCATTTCGCACTTTTCTAAACCAATTTATGATTATAAATAATTTTTTAATTTAATTTTACTCACATTAAGTATTATTTTAATTTTTTCTCTTTCCTAGTTGATATTCACTCTTTACTATTTTTATTTATCTAAATAATATTATTTTTATTATATTTGTCTCCTACATGATCGTGCTATCTTTGGGTACTAAGTTAGTGTGTTAAGCGAGCTAGACTTTGAAATCAACTAGCCAAAGCCCTCGATTCCAATAGTCAAACGATTACTACAATGAGAGAAATCTACTCCTTAGATATGGGTTCTCAAGTCACACAAAGAAAGCATTTGGCTAAAATCAATCTGTGAATAAATCCAAAACCAAGAGTAGAGTAGAGGCATAATACAATCAACAAAACTTTTATTAATTTTCCAACCAATTACAATAAAAGAAACCTGTAACATCCACCGGAATTTTTTTATCGGTTTTCGTTCGATTGTTCCGTTTTTATCGAATAATTGAGATTAATTAAAATTCGGTTAAATAATTATTTAGGATTAATTGACTAGCAATTAATTGAGTTTAGATATAAGTTAATTAAGTTAAAAGTATAGAAGATTTCATAAAATTTTCTTGAAAACGATTTACCGATTTAAAGGAAATCGGTAAGGTTACGGTACTTTAAACTGTCGGAACCGAATCAATGAGATTTCAACTCATCAACCCTACTTTGAATGGCTGATAACTCAGCCACTTAACACTTGAAAGTGGCGCCACTTTGGCCACAAAAGGGAGGAAAGTTGGCTAAGTTTCAGCCATAGGTACTTCAACCAATCAAAACCCTTTATTCTAACTACCACCCTATGTCTTTATAACACAATTCCTTCCTTTCCTTCAGCCATTTTCTGTGCCCTCTCTCCCCCTTGTTCAGCTCTCTTCTTCTCTTCCTCACTCACTCAACTCCATCAAATCATCAAGTCCAACCAAGTTTTGCTCATCCAAGTTCCAAAATCAAGCCAAATCACAACATAACAATAGGTAGAGATTTAATTCTTGTCTTGATTTTCTGATTTGGGTGGCTGAATGGTGGTTTATTTTCTCAATTTTTGATGTATTGATTGAATGATTATGATGATATATGGCTGGTTTTATTGGCTGTTTGTGAGGTTAAATTCAAATTGGAAGCAAGAAAGGATGAAATTAGGAAGAGCTGAGGGGCTGGAGAACCAAAAACCCTCGGCAGTCCGTACGGTGGAGTGTACGGCTCCGCCTACCACTAGTTAAATTTGATGAAACTAATTTTAAATGAAACTAGACATTCAGGGCTTTCCATACATATATCATGTAAGGCCATTGGATTAGTATTGAGTGAGATATGAATTTTGGAATTTCGACCTAAGTTTTTGATTTTGATTCTGGGTAGACTGGGTTGTTTAGGGTAAATCTCGCCCTATACTACTTGGAATTGAATGAAACTAACTTTTTTAGAAATCTTACACATAGGACAATGTCCCATAAAAATTTCAGAGTTAGATAAGATCCCGTTTGCTCCCAGTGTTCCAAGAAAGTTGCCCTATGTCCAAACTGGACCAAAATAGGGCAGTTCAGGAAGATCAAATTTTCGGGGCTTGTAACTCGAGCCCTACTAAGTCAAATGGAATGCAACTTTTTGCAAATGAAATATTGTCCTGTTAGCTTTAATATGAGACCAATTTCGTATGATTTGAATCATTTTTCGATTTTTAGTAGATTTTTACTTTTAAGTGTGTAATTCTGGCCAGCTGCAGGGCAGGCCGGGACAAAACCTAAATAACTTGAGTTATAATTATCAAAATTAGATGAGATCAAAGAGGTTAGAAGATAGACATATAAAAATTTAACATATCCGAAATTGAGGTCCAGATGAGTTAAATAGAGATTATGGCATAATTTACAAAAATCAGGTTGAATGTAAGTATTGAGACAGTAACCATGTTTTAATTTCATGCCATGAATTGATGTTTGAAATATGAATGAACTATGTTGTTTCCTATGAGAAATTGGCTCTGAGTACTGGCACTATTCCTGGAGAAGTGGATACGTTCCATTATGTCGCCGAAATTTTGGTAAAATATGTGCATGAGTTATGATATACATGTAGATACATGTGCATTTTCAAGAAAGTTATGAAAGTCATGTTATGATGAACCTAAAGATTATGTTATGATGAAAGTTCCATGATACTTGGGCCAGCCCTGGAATAAAGTTAAGGGGAATAGATCGGTGGGGAGGTCGGGGAAAGCCAACCCGGCATTCCTGTATAGGAACGAGCTCGATTCTGAAAAGCAGACTATTACCTAGGAGTCTAAAATGGCCAAGAACTCCCAAGGGACCAAGTAATGGAAAAGTTTATGAAGAAAGGTTCAAGAATAAGATTTGCATGATTACATTAAATGCATGATTACATTGAACAGTCATTACAAGATGTTTACAGTTTGTCCGTTATATTTACTTACTGCTGTACGTTCATTTATTCTGCTCATTATTCTGTGTTTTACTATTAGTAGTCTATTCTGTTTCTTATGTTATCTTAAGTAAAATTGAATCTTGCCTCGGACCAGACATTTTCTTAAACTTATTAAAAATAGTTCTGTTTGAACCCATGTTTTCATAATTAAACAAAAAACGAGGCAACTGAGAATGAATGTGACGTCAGCTAAATACCGTACGAGAGCCCTACTGAGAATTTCTTTAAATTCTCACCTCGTTTTGCATTTCTACATCATTCTCAGACATTGGTGATGGACTCGACGGCCACTCTATTTATTAAGTTCACTGACTTGTAGCTCCACCAGGACGTCGAGTTGGACTCGTTATACTTAGCTAGCTCCCGCCATTTCCGTCTCTACTTTCTAGCAATAGAAATTTTGTTGTTCCTTTATTTCACTCTGCTTTTGAAACATATATATACAAACTGAAGTGTCGGCTTGCGACCTATATATGTACGTATACAGTTGATGACATATCACTTATTCTTATCTTTTCTGTTGTATTTTATTAAACATGATTACGTTCTACAATGCTGTTCGTGTTTATTATATACAGCGCGCCATTTCGTAGGTATATTCATCAAATATATATAAATATACGTCAGAGAAAAAGAAATTTTAATATAATAAATATAGCTATAGACGAAGAACTAACACGGTAACGCAACCTATCCAATTTCATGCTATGACTTAAGCATAACATTAAGTTAGTAGGGTGTTACATTTTGGTATCAGAGCAGTTCATCCTAGCTAAGGCCTGAGGATTGGATTGACTATGCTTCGCGCATATTCTGTATTTTTAGCTGATGATATGCACTAGATCTTGCCTGTATGGTTGAGATATAGATGTGCATGTGTGAAAAGTGCCTGACCGTATGAGCTGTTATTTACTAGCACATTAGACTTAGTGTTGAGCCCGATCAACTCAATAACTTTTGTTTTTTGTGCTCAAAACTTAATGGCTTCCAGAAGGCAAGGTAGGCCACGCACAGAACCTGCTCAAGAGGACCCAGCTGACTTTATGGATACAATACAAGAGATGGCTCATGCAATGCGGGAACAGGCCGCAGCAGCTTACCAGATGATAGATCAACTAGGTAGGCGACCTGTGGCAAGCTGTAAAGGAAACCCTCATAGCCCAAGAGCTGACCTGGATTACCTTAAATTTGCTGAGTTCAGGAAGGCAAATCCACCTAACTTCCGAGGGGCGTATGACCCTGATAAAGCAGATGAATGGATCAAAGCCATAGAGAAGATTTTCTCTGTCCTAGATTGTTCGGATCATCAAAAGGTGACCTTTGCCACCTATATGCTTGAAGCAGAGGCAGAGTTCTGGTGGAACGGGGTACGAAGATTATACGAAGAATCTCAGACGGCAGTCACCTGGATGGTGTTCAGAGATGTATTCTACCAAAAGTACTTTCCTGCTTCGGTTCGTAATGCTAAGGAACTCGAGTTTATGCAGCTGCGTTAAGGAAATCGAACAGTATCCGAATATATTGCCAGATTTGAAGAGCTATGCAAATTTTCTACAATTTATCAGAGAAACCCAGATGAAACTTGGAAGTACGTCAAGTTCGAAGGAGGGTTACGAGAAGATATTCTTACCACAATAGGGCCAATGGAGATTTGAGATTTCCCTACGTTGGTGGATAAATGCTGACTTGTGGAAGATTGCAATTTGAAACTAGCTATAGCTAAGGCATCTGGTGGTGGTTTCAGGAAGGGGTTGGCCCCGTAGGGCTCGAGATTCAAGCCTAACTTACAATAGCAAAGGAGATTCCCGCCGATAGGCAACAAAGGCAAGCAGCCTCAAAGGCCATGTTTGGCAGGCCAAAATGTCTGTTATGGGTGTGGCAAGCCAGGCCATAAAATTTACGAGTGTCCAACCAGGAATCCACCACAGCCGTCTCGACCCCGACGTCAAGGATGGGTCTTTACGATGAATGCAGAGGAAGCTGATAAGTCCGAGGGACTCATTCAAGGTACCTGTGAAGTGGACGATGAGACTCTAACTGTACTCTATGATTCGGGTGCCTCACATTCATTTATTTCTCATGATTGTGTGGCTGTTTTGAGATTATCAATTTCTGAATTGTCTTATGATTTACTAGTTTCTACTCCTACCAATGAACCTGTTAAAACTAGTCAAATTTGCATCAATGTTCCTCTTCAAATTGAAGGTAGAACCTTTGCAGCCAATTTGATTTGCCTCCCTCTCTCTGGACTGGACATAATTCTGGGCATGGACTGGCTTTCTGCCAATCGAGTCATGCTCAATTGTTCGGATAAGACGGTGGTATTCCCCTCTGTCTCATCTTCTAAATCCCAAGCCTTAACACTCTTCTACCTAAACTCTTTATTAGTAAACTATAGTGGGTCGAAGAGTCAATGATACATCCTCCTCTCAGCTAATGTGACAGAAGTCGAACAGAAACTAGAGAAGATCCCAGTTGTTAAGAAATATCTTGATATTTTCCCAGAAGATATTCCTGAATTCCCTCTTGAGAGAGAAATTGAGTTCACCATCGAGTTAGTTCCAGGTGCGGGACCGATATCTATAGCTCCGTATTGAATGTCACCTTTGGAGCTGACAGAACTAAAGAGGCAGATCGAAGAGCTTTTGGAAAAAGGATTCATACGGCCAAGCGCGTCGCCATGGGGAGCTACAGTCTTGTTGGTTAAAAAGAGAGATGGGAGCATGCGCTTATGCGTGGATTATAGGCAGTTGAATAAAGTGACGATTAAGAATAAATATCCACTGCCAAGGATTGATGATCTCATGGATCAGCTACAAGGTGCAATGGTATTCTCTAAGATCGACTTACATTCCAGATATCATCAAATTTGAGTTCGAAAACAAGATATTCCTAAGACAGCCTTTCGAACGCATTACGAACACTATGAGTATACCGTGATGTCGTTTGGACTAACAAATGCATCAATAGTATTTATGGATTACATGAATCGAATATTCCGCCCATATCTGGACAAGTTTGTAGTGGTTTTCATTGACGACATACTTGTCTACTCGAAGACAGAGCGAGAGCATACGGAACATTTGCGGCTGGTTCTGCAAATTTTGAGAGAAAAGAAACTTTACGTTAAGTTATCCAAATGTGAATTTTGGATGAAAGAAGTAAAATTTCTCGGCCATATAGTATCCTACGGAGGAATCTGCGTAGACCCCAGCAAAGTAGAAGCAGTTCTAAATTGGGAAAGGCCGACTACAGTCATTGAAGTCAGGAGTTTTCTGGGCTTAGCTGGATATTACAGGCGATTTGTTAAGGATTTTTCTCGAATAGCTCTACCCTTAACCAAGCTAACCAGGAAGAATGTCTCATTCAAGTGGATGCCGAAGTACGAACAGAGTTTTCAAGACTTGAAGAGAAGGTTAACTACGACACCAGTGTTAGCCCTGCTAGACCCTCGTGGACCATTTGAGGTCAATTGTGATGCATCCAAACAAGGATTGGGGTGCGTGTTGATGCAAGCTGAAAACGTAGTCGCTTACGTGTCCAGACAATTACAGCCACATGAAAGGAATTATCCCACACATGATCTCGAATTAGCTACAGTAGTATTTGCCTTGAAGATATGGAGACATCACCTGTATGGTGTAAGGTTTGAGGTCTTTTCTGATCATAAGAGTTTGAAGTACCTCTTTAATCAGAAGGAATTAAATATGAGGCAGCGGAGGTGGATGGAACTTCTTAAGGACTACGAATTTGAATTGAAGTACCACCTAGGTAAAGCCAATATTGTGGCAGATGCTTTGAGTAGGAAATCTCTAACTGTGGCCTGGATGATGATTAAGGAGACGGAGCTTATTGAGAGCTTTTGAAATCTTAATTTGGGAATTTGTATAACTCCTAAGACCCTTCAGTTACACCAAATTAAGATATCCAGTAGTTTTAAGGAACAGATTCGGCAAGCACAGCAACAGGATGCTAATTTTCAACATACAATTCATCTTGTGCAATCAGGGAAATTGACGGATTTTGCTCAAGAAAAAGAGGGCATATGGCGGTGTCATGACAGGGTGTGTGTACCCGAGGGAAATGATCTCTAGAGGAGAATTTTGGACGAAGCACATAAGGGTGAATTTACTGTATATCCCGGCATTACCAAAATGTATCAAGATCTCAAGAAAATATTTTGGTGGCCGGGCATGAAGTCAAACGTGGCAAGCTTCGTGGGCAAGTATTTGGTCTATTAGAAGGTGAAAGCGGAACATCAGAAACCCTCCGGGATGCTACAATCTTTGGAATCCTTGAGTGGAAATGGGAGAGTATCTTTATGGATTTTATAATGGGATTACCAAGGACGCTAACAGGATATGATGCCATATGGGTCATTGTGGATAGATTGACCAAATCTGCTCACTTGCTACCCGTTCGAGCAAATTGTCTGTTGGAAAAATTAGCTCAACTGTATATTCAAGAGATTATCAGGCTACATGGGACCTCTTCGACCATCATCTTTGATCGAGACCCAAGGTTTACCTCACGGTTTTGGGGAGCCTTACAAAAGGCGTTTGGTGCTAAGTTGTGCCTAAACACTGCATATCACCCGCAAACAGATGGCCAAATAGAAAGAACAATTCAAATCTTAGAAGATATGTTACGAGCCTATGTATTGGAGCAACGTGGGAATTGGGATCGATACTTACCGTTGGCCGAATTTGCGTACAACAATAGCTATCACGCTAGCATCGGCATGGCTCCTTACAAAGTGTTGTATGGATGGAAGTGCCAATCTCCACTGTGTTGGTACGAAACAGGAGAATCAACTCTATTGGAGCTTGATTTAGTTGAGCAGACCACTGAGCAGATCAAGAAAATACGAAGTAAGATGCTTACCACCCAAAGCCGTCAGAAAAGTTACGCAGATACCAGAAAGAAACCTCTGGAATTTCAAGAAGGAGACCACGTATTCCTGAAGGTTATGCCTACAACAGGGATAGGTAGAGCCATTAAGGTTAAGAAGCTAAATCCTCGCTTTATTGGTCCCTTCCAAATCTTGAAGCGAATCAGAGTAGTTGCGTACCCAATCGCTTTGCCTCTACATTTGTCAAATCTTCATGATGTTTTCCATGTTTCTCAACTTAGAAGATATCAACTTGACCTTACACATTTTCTAGAACCCGAATCAATACAGTTAAAAGAGGACTTGACTTTCCATGTACAACCAGCATAGATCGTAGATAGAAGCAGCAGACAACTTCGAAATAAAACCGTGTAGCTAGTAAAAGTAGCATGGGGAAAAGGAGATGCTGAAGACTACACATGGGAGTTAGAATCAGACATGAGGAAAGAGTATCCTGAACTATTCTCAGGTACTAAATTTTGAGGACAAATTTTTTTTAAGGAGGGTGGTAATGTAACATCCACTGGAATTTTCTTATCGATTTTCGTTCGATTGTTCGGTTTCTATCGAATAATTAAGATTAATTAAAATTCGGCTAAATAATTATTTAGGATTAATTAACTAGCAACTAATTGAGTTTAGGTATAAGTTAATTATGTTAGAAGTATAGAAGATTTCATAAAATTTTCTTGAAAACGATTTACCGATTTAAAGGAAATCGGTAAGGTTACGGTATTTTAAATTATCGGAACCGAACCAATGAGATTTTAACTCATCAACCCTACTTTGAGTGGCTGATAACTCAGCCACTTAACACTTGAAAGTGGCGCCACTTTGGCCACAAAAAGGGAGGAAAGTTGGCTGAGTTTCAGCCATAGGTGCTTCAACCAATCAAAACCCTTTATTCTAACTACCACCCCATGTCTTTATAACACAATTCCTTCCTTTCCTTCAGCCATTTTCTGCGCCCTCTCTCCCCCTTGTTCAGCTCTCTTCTTCTCTTCCTCACTCACTCAACTCCATCAAATCATCAAGTCCAACCAAGTTTTGCTCATCCAAGTTCCAAAATTAAGCCAAATCACAACATAACAATAGATAGAGGTTTAATTCTTGTCTTGATTTTTTGATCTGGGTGGCTGAATGGTGGTTTATTTTCTCAATTTTTGATGTATTGATTGAATGATTATGATGATATATTGCTGGTTTATTGGCTGTTTGTGAGGTTAAATTCGAATTGGAAGCAAGAAAGGATGAAATTAGAAAGAGCTGAGGGGCTAGAGAACCAAAAACCCTCGGCAGTTCGTACGGTGGAGTGTACGGCTCCACCTACTGCCATTTAAATTTGATGAAACCAATTTTAAATGAAACTAGACATTTAGGGCTTTCCATACATATATCATATAAGACCATTGGATTAGTATTGAGTGAGATATGAATTTTGGAAGTTCGACCTAGGTTTTTGATTTTGATTCTGGGTAGACTGGGTTGTTCAGGGTAAATATCACCCTATACTACTTGGAATTGAATGAAACTAACTTTTTTAGAAATTTTACACATAGGAGAATATCTCATAAAAATTTTAGAGTTAGATAAGACCCCATTTGCTCCCAGTGTTCCAAGAAAGTTGCCCTGTGTCCAAATCGGGCCAAAACAGGGCAGTTTAGGAAGGTTAGATTTCGGGGCTTGTAACTCGAGCCCTACTAAGTCAAATGGAATGGAACTTTTTGCAAATGAAAGATTATTCTGTTAGCTTTAATATGAGACTAATTTCGTATTATTTGAATCAGTTTTCGATTTTTAGTAGATTTTTACTTTTGAGTGTGTAATTCTGGCCAGCTGTAAGGCAGGCTGGGACAAAACCTAAATAACTTGAGTTATAGTTATCAAAATTAGATGGGACCAAAGAGGTTAGAAAATAGACACATAAAAATTTAACATATCCGAAATTGAGGTCCAGATGAGTTAAATAAAGATTATGCCATGATTTACAAAAATCGAGTTGAATGCAAGTATTGAGACAGCAACCATGTTTTAATTTCAATCATTGTGCCATGAATTGGTGTTTGAAATATGAATGAACTATGTTGTTTCCTATGAGAAATTGGCTCTGAGTACTGGCACTATTCATGGGGAAGCGGATACATTCCGTTATGCCACCGAAATTTTGGTAAAATATATGCATGAGTTATGATATACATGTAGATACATGTGTATTTTCAAGAAAGTTATGAAAGTCATGTTATGATGAACCTAAAGATTATGTTATGATGAAAGTTCCATGATACTTGGGCCAGTCCCGGAATAAAGTTGAGGGGAATAGATCGGTGGGGTGATCGGGGAAAGCAAACCCGGCATTCTTATATAGGAACGAGCTCGATCCTGAAAAACAGACTATTACCCAAGAGTCTAAAATGGCCAAGAACTCCCAAGGGACCAAGTAATGGAAAAGTTTATGAAGAAAGGTTCAAGAATAAGATTTGCATGATTACATTAAATGCATGATTACATTGAACAGTCATTACAAGATGTTTACAGTTTGTCCGTTATATTTACTTCTTTGCATGCGTTCATTTATTCTGCTCATTATTCTGTGTTTTACTATTAGTAGTCTATTCTGTTTCTTATGCTATCTTAAGTAAAACTGAATCTTGCATTGGACTAGACATTTTCTTAAACTTATTAAAAATAGTTCTGTTTGAACCCATGGTTTCATAATTAAACAAAAACCGAGGCAACTAAGAATAAATGTGACGTCAGCTAAATACCGTACGAGAGCCCTATTGAGAATTTTTTAAAATTCTCACCTCATTTTGCATTTCCGCATCATTCTTAGATGCTGGTGATGGACTCAACGGCCACTCTGTTTATTGAGCTCACTGACTTGCAGCTCCACCAGGACGCCGAGTTGGACTCGCTGTACTTAGCTGGCTCCCGCCATTTCCATCTCTACTTTCTAGCAATAGAAATTTTGCTGTTCCTTTATTTCACTCTACTTTTGAAACATATATATACAAACTAAAGCATTGGCTTCCGACCTATATATGTACATATACAATTGATGACATATCACTTATTCTTATCTTTTCTGTTGTATTTTATTAAACATGATTACGTTCTACAATGCTGTTCGCATTTATTATATATAGTGCGCCGTTTCGTAGGTATATTCGTCAAATAATTATATATATATATATATATATATATTTATATGTCAGAGAAAAAGAAATTTTAATATAATAAATATAGCTATAGACGGAGAACTAACACGGTAACATAACCTATCCAATTTCATGCTATGACTTAAGCATAACATTAAGTTGGTAGAGTGTTACAAAACCCTCTTATGCTCCAACGGGGAATTCTTATGCAAAGGTTAATGGGATGAAACGGTATTAAGAGGATATGGCTCAAAACCAAAAGACAAAAAAAACAGAAAGTGAGGTGCATAAAACTTAAAAGGAAATGTAAAGATACAGGAAAAGTAAGATAAAATAAAATGTCAGAGTTCTAATTTTGGGGTGCAGATCCTTTGTAATGGCTAAGTCTTGTTCTATTTATAGGCAAGACCTCTTCCACATTTTCCCTTTGATAACCATCATGGCTATCTGTTTGTACCATCAGATGGCTTGTTCTTCACGGCCATATTATGGAGAGGTTAATACGTGTTTGCATAATTTGTATTTGCATCCCAAAGCATTGGACTTAGAAACTTTCCTCCAAGAATCTTTATAGCCTCTTTCAAATCCATCATCTTATATTCCAGATCTGTTTCTTACCCTAGCCAGCCAATCATTTGAATTTGTATTCGCTGATTGGTGCTTATATTATGTCCTCAGCAATGATCTTCTTTGGTTAAGCCAACTTATGGCTTGGCTAGTGCTAGGAGCAAAGTCAACACCACTTTGTGGCAAAGTTTTGTCTTTGGCCGAGAGCACTTAACAATTTTCTGGTGTAAACATATTGCTCCCTTGTATTCGACTCGTCAGTTTTTACTGTTAAGGCTAGTTTAATGCAACGACTCAATTTTAACTGCCTACCTATACAAACAACCGTTAGCTATTTACCTACTACAGTAATAGCTAGTTGGTTGTTTACATGGCAAGTATAAAATCTAGCCGATATACATTCTTTATTCTTCTTTTGCCTTCTCCAAGCTTCTATCATTTACTAACTTACCTCAAGCTAGCTTTTTTCACACTCACCATGTCCTTTGCCTCGCCTGATTCTGCAAACCCTAACCTCTTTCCTTTTGCCTCATCTTCTTCATCATCCTCCATTGAACTCTTTCAGGAGAAAGAGATGGCTTCTTCTTCTTCTAAAATCTATCACCCCTCTACCCTTAGGGTTTTTTATGAAGAAAACCAACAATTCATTCTTGACCCTACCATTGATAACTTGGGTCATGGCTCAGCCAAGGTTGATTCCTTCATTTCCCCACCTAGGTATAAGTTGCCCTTAGCCACCCCCTAATTTTGTATACATAAATGCCCTTCCAAGCCCATTGCTTAGCTTAGCCTTTTAGACTTGTACATTCAATGGCTTGACAAGGTGGGATCTACAGCATGATCCTTTTTTCGAAGAAAGAGATCCCTCCAAACTTCAAGCTAATGTACAGTTTTTTTAATTTCTAGAATATGTCAGCAAATGCCTTTTGCTTGCCATTTGGCATGATGAGCCCCACTATGCTTGACATGGCGGCCATTGTCGGCCTGCCAATGGACGGAGACAAAGTGTCATACCTCCACAATGTCATCGGCATTGACTTGGGTTTCTCACTCAACAAGAAGAATAACGCATATTCTACCTTCATCAACACCTTCAACAAAGGAAGTGGCCTCATAGGTGACACAGAACATAAGGCTTTCCTCCCGTTCTAAATTTGCCAATTTTTCATCTGCACCAGTACAGTAGCCATGGTTGCACAATTTGTGCTTTATGTATCGGCCATTCTTAACCGGAGCTACCTCAATGTCAGTGCCCTTTTTCTCTCGCTCTTATGCAAGGGCTGCTTCACCACTGTATCTCGAATGCAGAAAGGGGAGTTGATCAAGTCAGTGTTCAAGTTTTTTTGGTTTCTACATCTTTGGATTCAACATAATTTCCTGAGTTATTGGTCGAGGCTACCCTCACTAACACCATCCAATCGATAGTGTATAGTGATTACTACACGTGGTTCCCTTTTTTTATCTCTCTCTACATATGAAGTGGCCAACATCCTCATTAAAATGAGGGTTCGAACTGTTATGCAGTTTTACCCAAATCAAGACCGAGAATATAGGCCATCATGGATTCAACAAAGGCTCCTATCAGCCAGCAACTCGAAATTCTCTTAGGTAGCATTGCAATGGAGCCATGTGTTGACGACTCGTGACATCCTGAACGGGGTGATACCAAAATCCAGGTACAATCACAGTTCCTCTAAGCCTTACTATCCCCACTACTTGGCACCCTTAAGCTTCGAAGGAGTCCTCAATAGCCAATTTCTCCTTAGCCCATTAATGAGGCTTCTCTAAAGGTTGCCACTCCTTCGGCTACAACTTTTCCAGCACTAGAATTAGTTGGCAGGGTAAGTTATTTATCTTGCCTTGTCAAACTTCATCTATATGCCATTATCCTTTTTCTGACCTTAGTTTTATCCCTCTTTTGGTAGAAAAAATGCAAATTAAAGGCAAAGACCTCCTCACTTCAGCCAATTAGGTCTATAACATCCTCAATTTCTTGTCATTCTAAATTACCTCAGTAATCATGAGTAATTAGGCACTTAATGAGAAATTATAAGATTAAGGCTTAATTAAGGGATTAACAAAGTGTTTATGAGTTAACTTTGATGAGAGAAGTCAAGAGAATACTTAATCAAGATTAGATAATCTCTAATTAAGTTGGTCAAACCCTTAATAGCTTAATTAAGCATTAATCACTTTTAATTAGCTTAATCAAATTTAATTAAGGATAATTGAGTTTAATTATAAGTTTAATTTTCTTAATCATGTTCTTGTGTGTTAATCACTAATCCTTGCTTAACATGTTAATTAAGTTGCAAGAGCACTTAATCACATGATTAAATTCAAATTTAGTCAACTAGACAATAAAGCAAAGGTGATGTCACTAAAACATAAAGCATTAGACAAGAGTGCTTTATATAAGAGTAAGTACATCATTTGTTCCCCTATCATCTAATTTGTCTCCCTAAACCTTAATTAACACAAAGTGAAGCAAAGTATCTTCTCCCCACCCTCATAGAAGTTACGGCCAACAACACACACACACGCACTCATTGACTTTTCATTTTTCAACTCTCATTCTTTTTCTTGCTTCCAAATCCTCCTACTTTTCTTTACACTCTTCTTCTTCTTCATCATCTTCTTCTTCCTTTCTCCACCATCACCATAACCAAAACTCTCACTTAGCCCTTTAAAAACCACATCTTTTGGTCTTTGGAGGCAAGATCTAAATACTGCAAGCCTCATTTTCGAGAGAACTCAAGAGCTCTCATCCTTTCCAAGCCAAACTGCTACCATCTTCACCAAAGGAGGAGTTTCTTCATCTTCTTCCTCTCCTTCAAGGGTGCCATTTTCAAGCTTAGGTAGTGATCTCTACTTTTCTATTTTGTTTACTTAAGAAAGGTTGAAGCTTAGTTCCTTTCATGACTAAGATCTTCAAGTGAAAGCTTGAGAAAATCTTTCATGCTTTTCATGAGCAAAAGTTTCTATTTTTGGTAACATATATTCATGTTCTTGTTCGTGGGTTGTTTTTGATTTTTTTGAAAAGTTCATTTCTTTAAGTGCTTCAAAGTTTCTATTTTCCTTTCTTGATGTATTAGATCTTGATGTTCGTAGTGGTATTTGGGTTGAAAGTTGTTTACCTTCTTATGATAGTGCTTATGATTGAAAAAGTTGTCACCTTTATCATTTTCTCTTGATTTGACAAGACTAAACACATTTTTTATGCATGAAATTTCAAAAAGTTTGTTACTTGCAACCTTAACCATGGGGCAAGTTTTGGGCGTCTTTAAAGTTTTATTTTGTCTTATTTTGAAGACAAGAATATATGTAAAAGTCTAAACTCTTTGGAATATGAAGCTTTTTAAGTCATAAAAATAAGAATTTGTTACTTTGTATCTTAAAAATCAAACCTTGAAGACAAGACCTTTCATAAAGTTTCAAACTTTAGTCAAGAATGAAATCTTTAAGTCATAAAAGTATTGACTTGTAGCCTTTAATTTATAAAATTTATATCTTGAGTCAAAATAATGCATAAAGTGTTAACTTCTATAAAGATCAAGGGGCTATTTGGCAATAAGTTTTAAAAACAGTTTTTACTTTTTAAGAATAAAAAAACAAAAAAACCTGCTTGGTAAGATTTTTTTGGACACTGATTTTAAAAACTAGAAAACAAAATGTGAGTTTTAAAAACAAGAAATAGAAAACAGTTTCAAGGTGTTTTTTGCTTTTTCATTTTAAAAACAAAGGGAAAACACGATGGCATTATTGTGATTATCTTGTTTTATTGGTTTTGCTCACTCTTCGAACCTCATGTCACTGAAGTCTCTACCTCTCTTTGCATCGCTATTGTTTCTGTTCTTTACGCTATAGTGAGAGTCCCTCCTTGGCTTTCCTGTTCAACTCTCTCTCCCCCTTTCTCTCTCGTTCCTCTTTGAATGCATCAATCTCTTTCAAAACTAATTTTCTCTTCAAAAACCCTAAACACCAAACAAACACACACATACTCCAATCCAAATGGAGGATTCTAAGGGAGTCCTCAACTCCGCACCATTCGGCGGACCCTTCACTAGCCAAAAGATTCCTCTACTGTGGTAGCCTCATTCTTCTATAAGCTATTTTATTTGTTTATCAACAAAAAATGTTTGCATTCTATGTCTGACTAGTTTTGTTTATTTTGCTTTAAATTATTTGCTTAAGATTATCAAATTGTATGTATGTGATTTTAATATTTTTGCATTTGTAGGTACAGGTTAAGTTTTTGTCCCAGTAGGCCTGATTGCCAATATAGGTTATAAATCTGAGATATTTTGTCCAGTTTATGTTTTACTACCAAATAGAGGTTATAAATTTGTGTTTGGTAATTTGTATATTTTCTAGCTTACCATGATAATAAGCATGTAAAAGCATAGTATATATCTCAAATATTACTCCATCTTCATTTCATCTTAGAGATGAAAACATTTGGTATGGATGGTGAACAAATGGTGAAGCTTTCATTTTGGTTACACCCTTTGCATAATATTACAAAGTATATTTTGATTCCTTTTGTTGGAGCGTCTGGTGTCTGGGTGTTTAGCAATGATCTATTGATTAGGGAAGCGGATATGCTAGGATGAGTTCTTATATATAGAGGATTTTTCAAAGCATGGTTTTTTGTGTTTTCATTTGTAATAGTAGGGGTCGCTGTTTTCAGAAGCAAATATGTAAAGAATATGGAATTCTTTTGGTATTTGAAGCAGCATAATTGGGAGAGCTCTTTGCATGAAGTCTCATGTTTGTGGTGTTGGTAGCAGGAGTTTTTAGTTGTAGATATAAGTGTTCATTTAAAGTTGTGGTGTTAGTGGTTGAGTTGGCTATTGCTGGTGCATTTCAGGCACTTAGGAGTTCTGCATAAATCTGATGTTAAGGTGTGTTTTAGTGGAGATTTTTTGGGTGGCATATGGGTCAAGAGGTAGTCCAAGTGTCATATGGTGCTCCTGTCACATAGGGTTGTTTATGTATTAGGTGTAACTTAATTTTATCTTGAGCCAAATCATGTATTAGGAGTGCAGTGTTTTTTTGTCTTTTTTTTGTTTTGGGTTATATGATCTTGAATCTTGGCTCCACTCCCCAAGTGTCTTCAGCCTAGTGTCATCTATAAAAAAAAAAAAAAATTGGGAGCAACATTGAGGTCTTTTTGGGTGCTGGGTTTGCTTCTACGTTGAACATTAATTTATGATCTTTTGACAATCTTCTACTATTGTATATAATTTTGTAGTGTTATAAAATAATATTATTTTATATTTTACATG
Source organism: Pterocarpus macrocarpus (assembly GCA_031439585.1). Classification (NCBI taxonomy): domain Eukaryota; kingdom Viridiplantae; phylum Streptophyta; class Magnoliopsida; order Fabales; family Fabaceae; genus Pterocarpus; species Pterocarpus macrocarpus. The sequence goes on from CM062518.1 coordinate 213,968, forward strand.
TAAATTACTCTTATGAAATTATTTGGGAAGTGTTAAAAATTTAGTTTATTTTAATTTCTTTTATTCAAACCCTATTTCATGTATTAGTTGCGAAAATTGTTTTTTTTTTTCAATTTAAAGGATAAATTAATGTATGTTATCAAGTTAAAAAATCAATCAAAAGAAAATAAAATTAAATAAGTAATTAAAAAATAAAACTATTAATTGAAAATTAATCAATCATGGAAAAGTGGTAAAAATGGGATTAGCATTGAAGATGCTCTTATAATAACACATGTTATATTTGTTTGTTACTTTTAAAAAATTTGCCAAACAAGTTTTTTGTTTTATTATTTTGAAAACTTAGTTTTAAAAACAATTATTCAAACAAATTTTTTATTTTTAATCATTAAAAAGTTGTTTTGAGAATAAAGTTACCAATTTTTTTATTCTTTTATTTTTTAAAATTGATTTTAAACTTATTTTTTAAAACAATTTTAGAAAACTAAAAACTAAAAACACTTCCAAACAAGCCCCAAAACCTTCTAACTTTAAAGCTAATGTTTTATATCATTAGTTCATAAAGTAGGAATCTTTTGGACTTGAAGACAACTTTAAATCATAAAGTTGAGACTTTAATGGTCTTAGAACAATTAAAGGTGTCAACTTTCATAAATAATAAGACTTTTTAGTTCAAAAACTAGTATCTTGTATTATTATTTCATAAATATTTAATCTTTAAGATAAGAACATAATTTTAGAGGCACTTACTTTCTTAAAGAATTAAACTTTATAATTACTTTATAAAGAATGATAACTTTTATAATATCTAAGGCAAGATCTTGTCATGTTAATAATAAAAGCTTGAAATTTTTCAACTTGGATAAATTAAAAATCACCCTTGGTGATTATTGAACATGGTGTTATTGGGTTTATGAGTGTGGTTATGCATTGTCATGACCCAAGAGTTAGAGAGATCTCGAACTCCTTGGGAACAAAAGTATTATTAGGGCCTCTAAGCATATCATGAACCTAGAAATCATTAAGTGTGCTATCTCAAGGAAAGGAAATAATTATCTAACTCAATTAATTTGGAAAAGTATTCCATAAGATATGTACTCAAGTAAAGAGTAATTTCACATAAGAATTAAGTAACTATAAGACTACATACATATTTACCTTAAGTATGTAATTCTCTCATGGGTAATCACGGGAAATCATATGATGACTGCTAAGACTTCTCACAAAGAACAACACAACTATAAACCCTTTTAGAGTATGAATGTATGATGCCATTAGACATGAGGTATGACAAGTCTGATTAAGCATTGTCTCATGATTGAATGATTTGTGTGATGATATAAGATTGATATAATGGACTGTTGATTGAAAGTTTTATGATTGGCATTTTGGGGAGGCTCCGATCTAGCCATTATGCTGCCGGATTTCCATTAAAATTATGGACTTAATCATACCATTATATGTGTCTTGTCAAAGAAGTACTATATATGTAAAGTATAATGATAAGAAAAGAAAAAATGGGATATGACCCTTCAATCACTTCGATAAGGGAAGTGAGAGACGATGATCCACAAAGACTCAAGGAACCTCTATAGGAGAGGCAAGGTGACATGAAGGACCCTCCAACTTAGAGGTAACTATTATCAGCTTAGTCTGATTTGGCTAGTACTACGTGACGATGGTCACGGAATGAACTAATGTCCAAAAGCAGTCTATTTCAAAGGAAAAGTAAAGAATGTTAAGCATGTACTAAAAATGAAAGTAAAATCAAAGTAGAACCATGGTCAAGTTGATGAGTTGCATAGTCATGCATGTATCTATATTCCTCATAAGCACTATGAGTGTTTATCCCATGTGTTAGCATGTATGCCCATGTATGACATTATGGATATGATGATAAACTTAAAAGCAATCCATTTCGAGATTTATGCTTTTAGAAATTATTAAAATTGAACTTATATCTGCCCACTATTTTTATAATAAACTCGAAGTGGCTGGGACGATGATGATGACATAGTGTTTCTCTAGTCGTGATCCTATTGAGAAATCTAGTATTTCTCACTCCTACGTTTCTGTGTCGTCTTCAGAGGATGCCAACGTCGGGCACAATGGTGATCTTCATTGAGTTCCTGATTTGATATTGGCGCTTTGACCCAGAGATGAATGTCTCGGTGATGTCTATGAGCGCAGCTATGAGGCTACATCTTCCACGACCATCCATTTCAGGTTCTAATGATGAGCCCGTTTTTTCGTCCACATCAGCCGTACGGTGAGGTTATCTTGGATGACATCTACCCCTATTTTTAGCCGCCGAGGTACCCCACTGACGATGAGTTTGCCTCGGATACCCATTTGACTCCGACCGTTTCATTGGATTCCGATCCTTTAGAGCCGTTCTATCCGAGCTACCACTTGGAGATTGACCCATCTGAGCCCTCCTACCTGTCCGTGATTCGCCTGACATCTGATTCATCTTCTTCTTCAGCAGCTCCTCATCACGCACCGCCCTCGATTCGCGATTGCGGGTTCATTCGTACCCATACTGTGCCTCGTGACCGTGGCCGTGCTCGAGGAGGAGGACATGGTGATGTTGGTCCTGGTGGATTCGAGAATGGTTTCCTTCCGCCCGATGAGTAATGTGGTGATTGTATGCGGAGCTGAGCACGAGGATAGCCCTTTTTATTTGTAGTTATAAGGTTATCATTCTATTATATGGCATGCTTGGGCAGTAGAGATTTCCTATGTATTTTCCTTTATGATGTATTCAGCTAGGTTTCGTTTGTAGAGCCGATAGTAAATATTGGACCCATCATTATCTTTATGTATAACTTTTGGTATTACTATTATTATCTTAACTATGATGGCTATGGAATGAATGTTCTATTTACTTAAGATATTTGTTATTCATGTCGCTTCTATTTATTTTATTTGCACTGTATGTATGAGTTAGCAACGTTTGTATTATACATTCACGATGCGCTTATGGGTCTTGGTTTTCAAAATCGTTTATTCGATATTGCTCGAAAAAAAAATTACCCTATTTTCATTAGAAAGTATTTTTAAATGGTAATGTTAGTTCCACGAGCAAAAGTAACAACTAATAATTCCATAATATGACTTAAGCATAATGTGGGACTATTAGAGTGTACAAGGTCGAAGAAAGCCAAAGCCTATTCTCCTTAGTGAATAGTTATAGTTCTCCCTCCTCCAGATGAACAGGAGGAAACAAGGCTAGGAGCTTCTAAAACTCAATCGATTCTAGAAGATCTCACACTAGCAACACTTGTAACTCAGTCGATCTCTTTTGTTGTGGAGAAAGAGAAAGAGGATATAGAAGTGCCTACAGAGAAGTTGGACAAATATTTTCTTTCTCTTTCGGTTGCACAACTTCTTCTCCTATTTCCAAGCATTTGGAGACTATGCATGAGCACTTCAATAGGACCTTCCCCATAGACCGTGCAACATCTATTCAATTGTAGAAGTCCCTTCTGACGCTTGCCAAATGAGCAAATGCTTCGATGACTTTTAAGGTCAAAAAGCTTACCAGCACTTGGCTATGAAGCTAAAGACATTAGCATTCAACCACAAAGTGTGTGAGGAGTGCATGTCCTCCGACCTTAAGAGTTTGAATTGGCTATCCCCAAAAGGATAACCTTAGGAATCAATTCCACATTGTGCACCTCAATCAAAAGGCAAAACAACAGAAATAGCAAGCAATGCATAGCCACATTAATGAGATTCATGCAAAAATTGCTCGACTCTAAATAGAGCTCAGTTAGCTACAACCAAAGCTATCTACTATCACGGCCGATCTCAAGGTCGATTTGAAGAAGAAACTTCAGCTGTATAACTAGTTTAAAGCTCTGGGTGGGGAAATCCACATCCTTGAGGAAAGAGAGCCAAATTTGCAGCATGAGGTGGAAAGTAGTGTATGGGGCCTGACTGAGGTGGAGCTATCATGGGTAGAATGCAAGGATTGTAAATCCTCCGCTAAGAAAAAAGCTGCAAATGCTACTATGGTCCTAGTAGTGACTAATATAATATCTGCATTAGTTTCCCTTAAATAAACATAGGTAGACACCTTAGTTATGGAGCTAGCTATTAGCTCGTCCGAGCTTATCCCTATTCTGCAAGAGACTTCAGGAGCCAAGGGGGAAGAATATCCTAGAGAAGTGCAGCCCAACGAGGCCACTCAATCTACCAAAGGTGCTGCCATTGGGTATCAGCTTGTTAATCCACTTGCAGATCAGCCTTAGTAACTTAGGCCTTTAGTTTTATTAGCTCTTTTATATTTGCATCAGCTACTCGAGCCATGTGTGGCTGATATCTTGATCATCTTTAATATTAATAGCTTCCTTCATCACCGGGAGGTACTTCTTCAAATATTTTCCATTCAGACTTCTTGCCAACACCTCTTGTAACATCCATACTTTTGCTTAAGCTAATTAACTCAGTGTCACTGACTACTTGGAGTGATTAATGATTAATTGAGGATTAATCGACTAATCCCAAGAATAAGAGCTTAGTAAATTAGAGACAAGTCAACAGGTCAACTAAAAGTCAATGATTAATTACAATAAGGTCAACAATTGAATCATAACACACTAAATATTTTAATTAAAGCCTAATCATTCAAATCTCACTAATTCATGAATTAGAGCATAATTAAGGTAATATAATCTTATTAAACTAAGTACATGACAAAATATTTCACCTTAATCAATTTCGATAAATTAATCCTCACACACTAAAAATATACTTAGTGAGAATCATTCTTTTAGAAAAACAAAAGTCTTAAAAGTATTGTTAATCAAAATTGTTTAAAGAGCAATTAAACTAATCTAATTGATTAACACTTAGACAATCTAACAATAATGAAAAATTCAAAATTTCCTTCCTTAATTATGCTTGAAATTTCAGCCATGAGCACTCTATCATCCACCATCCATTTGTCTCCTAATCTTACACCATTAGATCAAAGCCTATTTTGGTTATATCACTTTTAGCAAGATTAACCAAAAGAAGGCTATCCTTCACATGGATCATACCATATTGAGTATTAACCCTCAAGTGAAAAGAAGGCTATCCTTCACATGGATCATACCATATTGAGTATTAACCCTCAAGTGAACAATCCCATAAATGGTATGGATCTTGTCTTTAACCACTTGAGAAAACACAAAAGGGTCTTTACTTATGCACCAAGACTCAAAGGAAATACAACCTACTATTTCACCCATGGTCATTAACCTTCTTGCTTGTGAATGAAGCAAAAGCAGTCAGCCCCTTTTAGCCAAAAATTGTGCCCCCATCAGCTCCACTTTTCATCAATTGCAAAATCTCATTCTCTCACTACAAGCCTAAAGCTCTCACTTCTCTATAAACCCCTCTTTGTTCTTCCTATTCTTCTTCTTGTTCTTCTTACTTTCCTACTCCAATCAATGTTATTCTCCACCACCATTCTCATAAACCCTTCAAAGACTATCCTCTTTGATCTTTGAAGAATATATTCAAACACACACTTAGCCCCATTCTTCAAGCTCTCAAGAAGGGAGGCTATCTCCATCCTTTTAACTTTTCAAACTCCTCAAAAGCTTCTAGTGGTAGTGACTCTAACCCTTCTTTTCTATGTGTTTTCAAGTATTTAAACTCCTAAGCTTTTTATAGCTAGGTGGTTTTGGGGTTTGCTCTAAGGTCTCATGACCACACCTTATTTCCATGTAATTTTTCTGTGTTAAAGTGTTCTCTTAAAATATGGTTATGCTGTATGAGCACCTTTATGAATCATACTTTACTTACACTCTAAATATTGATTTGTTGCTGAAATATCAAAATATGATAGTAAAATGAAACACAAAATGGTCACTTGAGGAGAAGAGTCAATGTTTCTACAAGTAAGTTAAGGAAATAAAATCTGGTTATGTTGGATTTTCTGGCAGCCTAGATTACAAGGATAGTAACTCAAGCTATATAACTTAAAATGTGTTGAAACTAATTTTGTATAAAAATAGACTCATAGAGCTTTCTATAGATATAAAATATGTGAGCATTGGATTTAAAATGAGCAAGATATGAATTTTTAAAGTAGGCTGTACCCAGTGGTGTTTCTGTCTGGATAGCCTACACTAAAATATGTATAACTCGAGCTATATAAAACATTTTTGAATGAGAGCAAGTTCATTAGAAAGCTAAGACATAATAGAATAATCCCATAAAATTGTTTTGCCAGATTCATTTTGTAGAATTACTAGTGAACTCGAAAAATTACTATTACCTAGGTAAACCTCAAAACTAAATAGCAATATTGTTTAATGCATAACTCAGATCATACTTGGAATTTTTTATTGGGACTTATTTTGTTTAAAAGATGGTTCCAAGAATCATAACCTTATAAAATTTAAGCTAAAACTATAAAAGATAAAATTTTGGTGGAATTTCTAATTTATTGCCTCACAGTAAAACATAAGCTCATTTAAGGCCAATTTCAAGAGAAGATGACAAATAAACTTGAAAATGCAAAAATTCTCACTTTAAAGTATTGGAAACCTCATATCTTAACCTAAAAGATGTTAAGAGAATAATGGCAAAAACTTATCTTTAAATGTGATCAAAGAATCGAACAAGATAAAAGTCCAACTAAAAGCTTGCACCTAATTTACTAAGCTCAGCTCATAAGACTTTGTTTGTAATATACCTCTTTATGTACATGTATGTTGATGATGATGTGGGAAATTATGATGAACATGCTAGAGATGATTATCATGATGAGTAGAATGTTATGAAATGTATAATGATGTCTTGTGATTGGAATCCTCTACTTGGCTAATGTTGAGAAGCTCCGGTCTAACTGTTATACTGCTGAATTTTCGTGAAGTTTATGGACTTAGCATAATTGTGCATTGTGAGTATTAATTAAGAAAAGATAGTATTAAGTTTATGATCCTTCAAAAGGGAAGGTAACCCACACTAAGTTCCCTCTCTGTGCAAGGGCTTACATGAGGCATGGCAAAAGGACCGAGCTAGTGTAAGTACTGGGAAACAATGGTGGTGACGGCCACGGTATGAACACATTATAATTCAAGTTTAGAGGGTGGTAAATAAAAGACTTATGACAAAGCCAAGTTTAGCAAAAGAAAGAGACTTTGGTCTAACAAAGGGAAGGAAAGGAGAAGAAAGAAACTTTTAAGGTGTTCATGCATGATATGTCTATTTATCTTTGCTCTTATGCATATTTTGAAATATTTGTCATAATAAGAATATACGTTTAAAAGTGAACCCACTTCGGATAATGATATTTTTGAAAACCAAATAATGGAACCATATGTATGCTCACTAATTTCTTTGACAAAAATGAAGTGGCTGGGACGTTAACGAAGACACTTTGGTATTGAGTTAGAGTTGTACTGAGAAATATTATTTCTCACCCTAGTTTATTTTCTGTATAGTCACCAGATCTTGATGGCGTACTGATGAAGTGGATCATGGATCCATCGATGTTTGAGTTAGCCTATGACGAGGAAGCAAAAGCAATCGTGGCGACAACCACCACGGTTGTTCACACCTATTTTTATGATGGTCGCATACATGAGGGAGTAGAGCCCGATGTTCCGTCTGCCCCTGCCATCGTTCCTGAAGCTCTACTCAAACAACTACTATGCCTTTGGGAGTTTTCGTTCTCACCATTGCTCGACATAGAGATGGAGCCTGTGTCCCCAGGGCTACCTTCAATCGAGCCCCAACCTCAGGCGATGATTCTAGTTATAGAGCTCAGCTCCATGGCCACTCCTGGGGCCATAGCTGCCTCTCCACCATATCTAGAGTATCACCCAGAGGTTACCTTGATGTCTGAAGAAGACCCATCTAAGGAGCAGTCTTCTGTAGCTAGCTGTGCTCCACACGGGACCGAGTCCAGTCACCGCATTCGCCGTGTCGAGGTGCTTAGTAGGAATCCCTACATTATCCGCACTCCGTTTGTACCCTGAAGGTGAGGAGCTAGAGGGAGCAAACATTACAGGTCATGACTTCTGTAGGACCGAGGGGCATGATGCAGAAAATGGATGCTAAGGTTGTGTTTGATTTTAGGGCGAGTAGTTTGTTGTTATTTTGCATCTTTATGTATTTTATTTTATGGCAAACTTTGCTATGTTGATTTGTATTTTATGTATTGGCCATGGCATAGCCATGAGTCTTTTTGCATGTAACCCTCGACATTTTGAATCTAAGTATGTGGGTTAACCATATAAGTCTTGTTATGTATTACTATTTTATAATTTGTTCTTATGCTTTATTTATCTATGATATGAGTCTTTATGCGTCACGCTTACTCAACCTCTCTATTCATGGTCAAGGCTCAAGTTTTTACTGCACCAAAAATAATGACGTATTTAAAAAAAAAAAACCCTATTTTCTGCATATTATATTTTTCAAAAGGAGTTAAATTCCGCAAGCATAAGTAACAACTGATAATCAGACATAATATGATATAAGCGTAGTATGAGATTATTAGGGTGTTACACCTCTCCTACTAGAGTAGACAGTTTATATGTACCACCATAAATAACTTGAGTAATGATAAAAGGTCCTTCACAATTAGGCAACCACTTGCTGAATGTTCTAGTTCGAATAGGTAATATAACTTTCTAGACTAGATCACTTTCGACAAAGCATTTTATTTTGACCTTTTTATTATAGAGCCTTGACACTTTGGTCTTATTAGCTTGAATATTTTGTGCAAGCAATGCAATCAGCTGAGATGGTAGGCCAGTAATATCCATATCTATGGATTAGCCATCTTATCTTTAAGCCTGATTTATGTGTTCCACAAATGCCTTCATTTATGATTTTCTTGGCCTCAGTGTCACTTACACATTTTAGCAATAATCCCTCTTGACTTCTCTTGAACAATTCATCATCAACCAATACATACTTTAAAGCCTTTTGCTTTAGCCTGTATTCGACTTTAGAAGATGGGTTACTTAAATATTGCTTTAGTTCTTGTCTCCAATCTTTTTTTTCCCTCTGGCTGTGCCTTGGCTATCTCTATGTTGTTTATCTCATAGCAAATTCAATATGAGAATCAAAGCTTGATACTCAGCTTGATTATCAAAGCATTGCAAGTCCAATGAACACATGTATTTGCTTTTCATTCCATTAGGGCTAGTAATCACAATTCTAACCCCTGCTCCCTTTTGGTGTTTGGATCTGTCGAATGCCAACACTTAGGGTTCTAGTTGAACATACCCTTAGCAATTATCCATTAGATCTTAAACATCTACATAAGGATGCTCTGCCAAAAAATCGGTTAGGGCTGGGCTTTGACAGCCCGTAAAGGGACATATTTCAAGGCAAAAGCATTAAGCTTTATGGCCTATTTCATAAGTCTCCCTTGTAGGACTGGTTGATTTAGCAAATATTTGATAATATCCACCTTGCACATTACCAAGACTTCTTTTGGTAGTAGATAATACTCCAATTTGATGCATGCATGAAACAAGGACAGACACAATTTTTCAATTGGCATGTATCTTATCTTGACATCATTAAGCAAACAGCTCAAGTAATACACTGCTCTCTTAGTGCCATCTTCAGCATGTTGAGCTGCCAATGGAATGATTAGTGGCCGATATGTACAATTTTAAAGGCCTACTGAAAGCTGGATGTACAAGTACTAGAGGATTTGTAAGGCATTCTTTGATTTGGTCAAAGGCCTTCTATTGCTCTTCATCCTAGATGAAATCCTCGACTGCTTTTAACCTTAGCAGAGGCGAGAAAGCTTTCATTTTTCCAGTTGAGTTTGCTATGAACTTTCTCAAGAAATTAACTTTGTCAATCAAACTTTATAATTCTTTCTTGTTCCTAGGAGGTCTTACTTCTAACACAGCCTTTGCTTTATTTTTATGTATGTCAATTCTTTGACTGTGAACTAGAACACCTAAGAAGTTGTCAATCGAAACTCCAAAAGCACACTTAGCTGGTTTCATCTTTAAGGAATGCTACCGCATTCTCAAGTCTTTCGGCCAAAAGTTGCAGGAAATCAGCTGACTTGACTACCACATCATCGATATACACTTCCATATTTTTAGCTATTAAATCATGGAATACAAGATTCATTGCCCTTTGATAAGTTGCCCCTACATTTTTTAGTCCGAATGGCATAACAATCTATTAACAAAATGCTATTTTATGAATATCCATCCATAAACGTTAATATTTCATTATTAGCTGCTGCATCAGCTAGCATATTGGCTATCGACATTACATATTTGTCTTTGGGCATAGCTAAATTTAAATTCCTAAAGTCTATACAAATTCTAACTTGCCCATTTTTCTTAATTATAGGGACTATATTTAACTACCAATTTACATATCTAACTGTCCTAATGAACTCTACTTTGAGCAACCTCTCAATTTCTCCCTTAATCTTTGGCAAAAGTTCTGGGTTGAACTTTCTTGTTGGCTGCTTGTATGGATTGTACCCTTCTTTGATACGTAGTTGATACTTTACTAGCTGTTGGCACCAAAAAATTGTTAAGTACCCTTGGCCGAAGACAAAACTTGTAACATCCCCACTTTCGTAAATAGAATGTAATGGGAACTTTGAATTATTTCTCTTAGACAGTGTGAGAATTTCTCAAGCAGCGCTATGCCATAACGATCCTCATACTTGGAATTATAGAGTAATGTAACACTGCCATTAAAAATATGGCACTGCCATATGTTAAAAAATTAAGAAATGACAAAAGTGTCCCTGTCAACTTTTGTTAACTGCAATCTTGCCCAAAAGTTTTAGAAATTGTACTTTAACCCCAAGTGGATATTTCCACAATAACCCTAGAACTTTTCATAAAATGACCTTCATGTCCCCACATTTGTAGAATTAGCAGAATGAGATTTTAAACAAAGCAGAATTATGTGGTGAAACCGTAGAAGTCTAAATCTCTACCGATTGGGCCATGGAGGCAGTCTGGTGTGAAATGACGTAGGGTGCCCCTGGACTTGCTCAAAATTATGGAAATGCCATTAGTTGTAGAAAACAGAAAACAAAAAGGCTCCGAATTTGCGAAAATGTCTAACTTATGCCATTAATCTATTTATTCGGTTTCAACAGTTATGTAAGGGCAATTAGGAGTTAATTAAATATTAGTTAGGAGTTAATTAGATGTTAATTAGAGGAATGAGGCTTAGGAACAATTAGGATAGAGATATAGAAATTCTCTCAGAGTCATTCAGTAAAGTTTTGTTGATTTGAAGAAAATCGGCGAAGATTCGGTATTTTAAACCACCAGAACTGAACCAGCAGAATTTTCTACTGGAGCCCCTCACTTAAGTGGCTGAAATTCAGCCACCCCTCCCACATATGAGTGGCGCCAAGTGTTGCTCAAGATAGTGGAAAAACTTGGCCTCACCTCCATTGGATTTTTATCGTTTTCGCCTAGTTGTTCGGTTTTATCAACTACTTAAGATTAATTAGCATTCGATTAAATTTTTACTTAGAGCCAATTAAGTATCATTTAGAGAAATTAGATATGAGAGAATTAGATTGAAAGCATAGGAAACTTCATAGGATTTTTCCAAAACCAATTTACCAATTTAAAGGAAATCGGTAAGATTTCGGTACTTTGAACTGTCGGAACCGGATCAATAGAAATTATGTCATGAGTGCCCTAGGATCAATGGCTAAGATTTAGCCAAATAAGCCACCCATGTGGCGCCTAAGGCAGCCCTTGATGGTGGAAGCCAAACCAAAATGAGTAGCATGAAGAGATCCACCAATCCCATGCATTTAGCTTCCAAATATCTCACCTTTTCTTTCCTTCTTCTTATCATTTTCGGCCTCCCCACTACCAGCCTCATTTCCCCACTCTTCTTCATCTTCTTCCACTTCCTCTCATCCCCAAGCTCAAGCCACAACCATCAACTTCACTCCAAGATCAAGCTCCATCAAGATTTCACACCACCAAGGTAGGAATTCCAACTTCCTTTCTTGTTTTCTTTGAATTGGGTTGATTGGGACTCCACTTTCTTCCCAATTTCTTGCAAGATTCTGATGCTATCTTGAGTGATGATGATGAATTAAGGTTGGTTTAAGGTGTATATGTGAGTTTGAATTGAAGATTGGATGGATTGATTAGAGAAAAACATGAATCCAAGTAGAGTTCAAGAAGTTGTTAGGGTTTTCTCCTCGACGGTCCGTACATTGGAGTGTACGGATCTGCCTACCACCATTTAAATTTGATGAAACCATTTTTATATGAAACTAGACATCCAGGGCTTTCCATACATATAAAATATAAGGCCATTGGATTAGTATATAATTAGTTATGAATTTTTGAAGTTAGACCTGTAAATCTAGGTTCTTACCCGGGCAGCATGGGTTGAGAAGGGTGTAACTCACCCTACATAACTTCAAATTGAGTGCAACAAAAGTTGTTTGAAAGCTAACATATAAGAGAACATTCCATAAAAATTTCAGAATTTAATTCGTTGTCAATTGTTCCCAGCACATAAATGAATTTGGCTTAGGATTTAACTGGCATAGAATAGGGTTCGGGACTCATAACTCAAAATCTACTTAGGAAAATGATATGAAAATTAACTCATTTTAAAGCTTGTTGTGTTAGCTTTAGTTTGATATAAAATTCGCATGATTTCACCTAGTTTTCGATTTTTAGTGAATTTTCTTTTATAGGAACCCAATTCTAGCTAAGAACAGGGCATACTGAGATAAAATGTTTATATCTTGAGCTATACGACTCAAAATGAGATGGGACCAAAAGGGTTAGAAACTAGACACATAAGGCTACAACATATCCAAAAATTAGGTTTAAATGAGTTAAATTGAAATAAAGGTGGGATATACCATAACCGGGCAAGATAAGGCAGAATGAACTAAAAGCCCTATTGATGCTTGAGTTGGAACTAAGGAATGAGTCCATGAATATATATACATATTTGCTGGTTTATATTGAATTGCAAGTTGTACAATTGTACTGGTTGTCTGGCACTATTCATGGGGAAGCGGACTCGATCCGTTATCTTTGTCGAAATTAAGCGAAATATGTGAATTATGTGACTGTTATGAACATTTATATGTTATGCTTATTAGATTCATATATGCAAGAATGATTTAAGTATAATATGAAGTATATGAATGAATGCATGTAGCATATGCATGTATAATCATGTCCAAAGAAGAATAAGATTTATGAGAACTTGCAAGAAAGACGTACCAAGCTATCACGTGAGGCATGGCATAGACCCAGCTAGCGTGGGACAGAGCAGTACTGTCTAAGACTTAGGCCAGCCCTCGACCAAATTTAAGGGGAATAGACCAGTGTAAGGGTCGGGAAAAGTAAACCCGTCACTCATGTATAGATACGAGCTCGGACCTGAAAAGCAAGCTATCACCCAGGGGTGAGAGAGGCCATTCACCTCCGGGGGACCAAGTACAGAATGGCAAAGTTAAGTTGCAAATTAAAGAAGAGATAAATTAAGTCAAGTGCACTTGCATATATTCAAGTATACGTATCTACATGTGCATCTTCAATTATCTAGTTAAGTCATAATGCTATTATAATCCTTGTTGAAGCATATTATACTATCTGTATTTCTATGTCTGTCATATGATATGGCAAGTGATTGTTAAAATATAACCCACTTCGAGAAAGGTGTTTTCAACTTAAAATTGAACCACTATTTGTTTACATGTGCTCATATTTTTATAATAAACCGAAGCGGCTGGAATGTTTATGATAGCACTGTAAGATTGGTTTGAGTTTACCTACTGAGAACCTTAGGTTCTCACTGCCTGCTTGTATATTTTTCTTTTCCGTAAACATTCCAGCACCTAAGTTGGAAATCAAGTATGAGGTAGAGTATTGGGACAGTTTCTGAGCAAGACTCGGACACAAAACCAGACAAAAGACTATTGAAGCTAGCTAGTGACCAGTTGAAAGCAAGTTCGATGTATTATGTTAGTCACAATTGCTTTTAAATTGTAATTATTTTATCCTCTATGTATCAGAGACTATTAGTCAGTAATAAAGAGAGCAGTTAAAGGGCCATGTATTATATTTTTCATATTTTAAAGATTTCTTAGCATAGTGACAACCTTTTAATATAACTCCATGACTCGAGCATGGCTTATATAGTAAAGGGTGTTACAAAACTTAGCCGAGAGGGGTTTTAATTTTGCCCCCAGCACTAGCCAAGTCATAAGTTAGTGTGGCTAACTCTCTTTAGTGAGTTATATTCTTAGTTAGTTTTAATTTAATTTAGGATGTAGTTGTTTAGTTTAGCTAATATTTTGTTTTGTTTTATTTAAGTTATTTAAATTAGGTGATATTGTGAGTTTTTATTATTTTCTTATATTTTGGATACTTATTTTGGGTTTATTTGATTGTTGTTAGGTGTAAGAGGGCCTGGAGGAAGTTGGAAGTGGCCAAATGAACAATTCAAGCTAAACACCTTACACTATAGCGCACTATCGTAGAAGAAAGAAGACCAAGATTTTGTATTGTGCTACAACGCAACCTTGTGGACTATAGCGCACTGCTATTTCCCCACTTACCTACTTTTTGTGTTGCACTATAGCCCAACCTTGTGCACTATAGTGCACTCTCATTTTTGCAATTGATATCAAGTTTGGGTGTTGCACTATAGTGTAGCCTGTACACTACAACACAATATTGTTTTGGTTAAAAAAAAGTTTAGTCGCACGTACTATAGTGCAACCCTTACGCTATAGCGAGACCACGATTGCAACAGTTAATGGGCTCGGGTCGAATTTTGAGAATAAGGATCCTTAGATGATAAAAGGACACTAAACATCCAAAAAAGGGGCACATTGACATATTTACACATTTTCCAAGATAGAAGACTTCTTCCAAGGAGATTGAAGTCGAAGATTTAAGGATTCTAGAGCTCAAATTCATCACTAAGAGATCCATATGCTTTCGAATCTCTTGTCTCTAGCTTACATTCTTTATGACTTTTATTCTTTTGTCTTCTCATCTTCATGCTCTTTTGTTGTTGTTTTTTTTTCTTTAGTCATAAACTAATTTTCTTTTGCTAGGGTGTTAATGAACCCTTTTTGTATGACAATTTTACTTATGAATTAATATTAATCTTGTTTCCATCTCAATTGCTTAGTGTTTTTGTTTGTGCTTAATGCCTTTGATTGCTTGGTCACTAATTGGTTGATTTGGGGATTTACAATAACTCAAGAGAGGGTTTGTGAATAAAGCCTCTTAACATAAACACCATGAGCTGAGTGAAAACTAAGATAGACAAACGTGGTTCATGCGGTCAATATAAGAATCCATAGAACTTCAACCTTTGCGTAGATTAGTTTATGTTAAGAGATTAGGCAATCAGTTTAGGATAAAGAGTATTGCTTGACCTCAAGAGAGGCTAGGAATAAATTAAGGGGAACCGACCATGAGTTAATTAGGGTAGAAACTAATTAACAGAGATTCATAAATGCGTCTACAATAGGTGAAATTAATTAGCCTTAGCCTCCATCTCATTGCATTTGTCCACCCTATTAGCCGTCTACATTACTATTTTTCTTATTTATTTTATTTAATTTTTATTTTGATTTTGATTTTCTACATCCATGAATTCATTCCGTCCAAATAGTTATTCCCTTAAACTTTCCGTGTCCATCTCATTGCATTTATCCACCCCATTAACCGTCTACATTCTTGTTTTTCTTATTTATTTTATTTGATTTTTATTTTGATTTTGATTTTTTGCATCCATGAATTCATTCCGTCCAAATAATTATTCCCTTAAACTTTCCGGTATTTGATCTATCCTTATGGGAACGATACTTTTCTTATCACTTTATTACTTATACGACCCAGTATACTTGCCAGAGCTACATTAAGTTTTTGGCACCATTACTAGGGATAGTATCAGTATCATTCTTAGTTGACAAGGATACTAGATTGGACTTTTATTTTTAATTTTCTTTGAATTTTATTTTATTTTACTCCTACTTTCACTTGTTCTTGTGTTCTATTTTGTAGTTTATATGAATGAGCCAATCCATGGGAGATTTATTCTTTGATCCAGAGATCGAGCATTCTTTACTTTAACTCAGAAGAGAAGAGAGAGCAGTTGAAAGAGTCTCTGAAACTACCATGGCTAATGAAAATGAATTGAATGATATAGCCATGAAGGATTACTTGACACCTACTCTCTAAGGGTGCTTATCTAGTGTTGTTAGGCCACCAGTCCAGTCAAACAATTTTAAGCTGAAGACATCATTCATTTAATTCATGCAACAAAACTTTCAATTTGCTAGACTGCCTAGTGAAAACCCTAATGAGCATTTTAGCAATTTTAAGCTGAAGACATCATTCATTTAATTTGTCTATTAAAACTGTCAATTTGCTGCAATGCCTAGTGAAAACCTAATGAGCATCTTAGCAATTTTCTAAAGATCTATGATACCATAAAAATTAATACTACCATGAATAATGCTATTCGGCTGAGATTGTTCCAATTTTCATTGAGGGACAAAGCCAAAGCTTGGTTGAAGTCTCTACTTCAGGGAACAATCACTATTTGGCAGATGGTAGCTAGAAAATTCTTGGAGAAATACTTCCCTCCTGCCAAGTCTGCCAAGATCAAAATGGAGAAATTCAACCAAAATTTACTCACACAAAGATCCACCAATCAAAACTACACAAGTTCTTTTCTTTAATTATGACCTAAAACACTCATAATTGCCAATTTATCCTTCTCATTTTCAGCCCTCAAAGAGCTTACCCCTTCCATTATTCTATTCTTCATCTCATCCTCTCTTCTTCACCCAACTCAATTCCCATCACCCCAAAGCTTGCTTTTAGTGGTTCACACTTGGGATCTAGGTAGGATTTTCTTGTATTTGCTTGATTTTAGAACTTTGTGCTTGAGTTGGGTTTTTATTTCTCTCTCTTTTATGATATGGTATGGTGATTATATGACTGGTTATAGTTGATTGAACATGGGGGTTTTTTATTTAGGTTGGAAAATTGATCAAAAACTCAAGAAAGGGCTGAAATAGGATTTCTAAAAATTGAACCCTAGAAACCTGTTCATATTGAAAATGGTACGACTTCTCCTATAGGCATCAAAATTTGATGAAACCATTTTTAGATGAAACTAGACATTCAGAGCTTTCAACCATACAAATTATAAGACCATTGGCTTTGTAATGAGAGAGTTATGAATTTTTGAAGAAAACTCTTGAATTCTATCCCCTATTCTGACCCATGTAGGTTGTGAAGGGTATAACTCACCCTATACAAACTTCAAATTGAGTGCAACTAATTTTGTTTTGCTCCCAAAAATTCTTCAAAGTTGCCCTATATCTTGTCTAGATTGAAACAAGGCAGGCCCTTTTAGCCAAATTTAAGAGCTCATAACTTGAGCTCTACTTATCCAAACGAAATGAAACTTGTGGAAAATGAAAGATAGTTCAATTAGTTTTAAGTAGATATAAATTTTAGATAAAACTAATAAGTATTTTATTTTTGGTGAATTCTTATATTTAAGTTGCAATTTTGCCCAATAGCAGGCAGCCTTGGATCAAATCTTAATAATTCAATTTATACTCATCAAAACTTAGTGAGACCAAAGAGAATTAAAAATAGACAAACAATGCCACACCATACTAATCAATTGGATTTTTATATACTTATTTTCTCTCATTGCTAGCTCATTAATTCTCTTTTCTGCCTAATTGTTTTGAATTGGACCATTTTGCGTTGTTTGGATTTTGTTTGGGTTTGAGTTAAATTTTCAAATTCTGACACTATTTTGGTTTTTGGGTCATATCTTGAGTTGTAGAGCTCATTTTATTGTGGTTCTTGATTTGTAGAAAAGTTGAGAGATAGGCCTAAAAGTTATATGCAGAGGTCAGAGGCCAATTCTGGTGTTAAGGAGCTGAATTTGGGCCTAGAAGTGAACTAAAGTGGTGCAGTCATGGATTTTGAGCAGGGTGTGGTATTTGAGCCATATCTTGGTCCACAGACATCCAATTGAGCCCATTCTAATGGCATTTTGAAGCTAACATCGAAGGCTACAATTCTTCTTCAGAGTGCAAATCCAAATGGAACCGTTTTGATAGCCAAAATGGTAGAAGACGTTACTTACAGAATTAGTTATATTGATTTCATGTTTTTAGTATAACTTTCTTTCTATAATTCGGATTTTAGCAAATAAGGTGTCCAGATTCAAAGGAGAGAGAGAGGATTAATGTAGTAATCACAATTTAATATTTTTAGGTAGTTTTGATTTTGATTTGGCCGGTTTAGCAAGGGGCCAGAACTTGTAACCAGGAAATGGATTTTGAATAGAGAATTTTTGGTTTTCTTTTTCTTCCTCTCTTCTCTCACCCCCCACCTTCACCTTACAATCTGTTTTCCTCCATTCATGGAGGAGTAAACATCTATCTAATCCAAGGATTCAAAGACAGCATTAGCAATCCTGAGGGTTGTTGCTTCAGAGTTCATCAATTCGGTTTCTTCTACTCCCCTTTTCCTTGTTTTTGATTCAATTTCGAATTTGAAGATTTTCAATTCGGTATTGTGATTAACTACTTGGTTGTTTGTTTGCTTGCACATTATTGATTGTTTAATATTGTAATCCAACTATTTTGACAAGTAGAATCAGGTTTTAGGTTTGAACTTGGTGATTGATTGCATTAGTGCTTGAAAATTAATAGGAATTGATTAGATTCTAGAGGTTTCTGAGTTTAATCATTTAGGTGTTAATTGATTGCATGAAGTTTTTCATGTGTAATGCAGAGGTCGAATTGAGGTTTCATTCGAACTTAACATTAATCAGTGACTGGTTTGTTGACATACAATTAGAACTCAATAATTGAATGAAAATGGTCTTCTTTTGATTCTTGGATTAGATGTTTCAAATTCTGTTCATTTATTTTCTATTCATTTCGATTTCTTTAATCTGCACAACAAACCCCGCCTAAATATTCTAATCACATAACATTGTCATCCGTGGGAAATGACCTGAGTTGCACCTTTGCTACAATTTAGTGAAATTCGATTTTATTGTAATTTGACCGAGCTCGGCACTCGAGTCAAATTTTGGTGCCGTTGCCGGGGATGATTGATGTTATTTGATCATGTGAATTTATGTGAATGTCATTGCTAGTTTTGTTTGTGTTTGAGTTTACTTAAGTTATTAGTTTTAGTTGTTAGTTAGTGTGTTAGTAGTTCGGTTTTACAGTTCTTTACCACTAACTCTTTTCAGTTTGATTTCAGGGGACTTGATCCTATAGGAAAACAACCTTCTAAGAAAAACTCAATCCCTTTAGGGATTGATTTATCCCCTGTTTTTGCCAAATTTGGTCATTTAGATAGAGTTTTTGCTGTCTTTTGTCATTTTCAGTCATTTTGGGATATATTGGGTATTTTCCCTTAAGATTTTTGTTGTATGATTGAGCTGATTTTTGGTATTTTTGCCAAACTATGCAGTGACGCATGCCACTTTTTGGCCAAATTCCTTTGTTTAGACCACTTTTTTAATTTTCTAAGATTTCTCCTTGAGGTTCAAATAATTGAGTTGTGGTGGTCCCATAATTTTTAAAAATCATTTGGTAGTATTTTTAATTTTTCTTTGATTAATTTTGAGTGTTTGTTTGCATTTTCTAGTGCTTTGTGTTAGGTAGTGACATAGCTGTGCATATGGTTCTATTTGCTGCCTTGTTAGTTTATAACTAGGTCTGATCCAAATCCTAATTTAGTTGAATTTGATCTTGAATTAAAGAGGACCCTTAGGCAAATTAGGAAGTTTAGGAGGAGGTTGTTTGAGACTAGTTCTGCTAATAATTCTGTTTTTGATTCTAGTCCTAAGCTTCCTAACAATTCTGATTTTGCAGAAAATATGGCCAACAGAACTTTAAAGGAGCTTGCAACACCTGATGTTAATTAAGCTTTGGCCATCTAGTACCCAAATTTGGATGCAGACTTTGAGCTCAAATCCAGATTGATTCATCTGCTACCCAAATTCCATGGTCAGCTGGGGAGGATCCGCATAAGCACTTAAAGGAAATCCATGTGGTGTGTTGAACCATGAAACCACATGGAGTAGAGGAAGACCATATCAAGCTGAGGGCAATTCCTTTCTCTCTGGATGGATCTGCCAAGGATTAGTTGTACTACTTGCATCCAGGTTCCATCACAAGCTAGCAAGACATGAAGAGGATGTTCTTGGAGAAATTCTTCCCTGCCTCAAGAGCTGCTTCCATCAGGAAAGAAATTTGTGGCGTAAGGCAGATTACTGGTGAGACCTTACATGAATATTGGGAAAGATTCAAGAAATTGTGTGCAAGCTATCCACACCATCAGATTAATGACCAGCTTCTTATTCAGTATTTTTATGAAGGTCTCATGCCAATGGAAAGAATTATGGTTAATGCTACTTCTGGAGGATCTTTGGTAGATAAAACGCTTGTTATAGCTCGTGAATTAATTGCAAACATGGCTGCCAATGCACAACAGTTTGGTACCCGAGCCATAGTGTTAACAAGAGGAGTAAATGAAGTGCAAACCTTTGATACAAACTAGCAGAGAATGGAGAACCGAATAGATGAGTTGACAACCTTGGTGAGGCAATTGGCACTTGGCCAGGAGCCCCAACCCCAGCAACCAGTAGCTATCATTTGTGGCACTTGCTCTATACCAGGACATCCAACAGATCAATGTCCACAGTTGCAACAAAATACTGAAATTGTTGCAGGAATTTTTCCTGGGAGGCCTTACCAACAACCACAGAACCAGCAGAGGAATTATGACCCATTCTCCAATACATTTAATCCTAGCTGGAGAGAACAGCCAAACTTGAGGTATGGCAATAACTCTGTCTAGTTTCAATAGCGGCCACAGTATAGGCAACAAGCAACAGGGCAACCATACCCACAACAGCAGGTGAAACAAGAGAAACCACAAGTTAGCAGCAGTGCCGAACCTAGCCTTGCAGATTTAGTGAAGCAGATGGCAACTAACAGCCTCCAATTTCAGCAAAGAACCGAAGCCAGCATTCAAAATCTACAAACACAGATTGGTCAGTTGGCCATAATAGTTAATGAGCTGAAATCTCAAGGTTCTGGCAACCTCCCTTCCTAAATCGTGAGCAACCAAAAGAATGTGAGTGCCATCACCTTGAGAAATGGCAAGGAGCTGCAAGCACAAAACCAAGTAGAGAAATCAGATTCTACTGAAAAATCAAGTTTCGAAGCAAAAACAAATTCTGCAGAAAAATTAGGTGATACAGAGCTAGTCAGAATTGATGCATCCAAGAGCAGTAGCAGCAAGCAATCTGAACTAAACATTCCACTGCCCTTCTCTAATAGAGTGACACAAAACAAGAAATGCGCAGAAGTAGAATTTGACAAGGAGATTTTGGGGACATTTAGAAAATTGGAAGTCAATATTTCACTCTTAAATGCAATCAAATAGATTCCCAAATATGCCAAGTTTCTCAAAGACTTGTGTACTCATAGAAGGAGGCTGAAAGGAAATGAAAAAGTGAGCATGGGCAGAAATGTTTCTGCCATCATTCAGCCAAGCATTCCTCTAAAATGCAAGGATCCAGGGACTTTCACCATTTCATGCATCATAGGAAGCAAGCAATTCAGTCAAGCCATTTGGACCTTGGAGCCTCAATCAATGTGATGCCTAAATCAGTTTATTAATGCTTACACATTGGAGAGCTTAAGCCAATGGTAGTGATGATCCAACTTGCCAACCGAAGCACAACACACCCTGAGGGAGTTTTAGAAGACGTGTTGGTAAGAGTAAATGAAATTATTTTTCCTGCTAATTTTTATGTGCTAAACATGGAGGATGATATGCATGTTAATCAACCAACATTGATCTTAGGTAGGCCATTTTGAAAACTGCTAAAACTAAAATTGATGTACATTCTAGTACTTTATCCATGGAATTTGGAGATAGCAAGGTGCATTTTAATTTATTGATGCCATCAGATATCCACCAGAAGAACATTCCATTTTCATTTAGATATCATTGATTCATTAGTTGATAATGTGCATGAACATTTGTTATCTGATTTTCTAGAAATTGTAGCTTTTAAAGATGAATCTGATTGTGATGTAATTCATGAGATATGTGTTTGTGCTGAGATTGATGCATGCTTACATGCTGAAAATTATGATTCTGCTATTTTTGAATGTGCTATTTCTTCTGTTTCTCCTGTTTCTTCTGTTTTTGCAGATTCTGATTTAATTTCTGCACATTCTGAAAATAATAAATTCTGTTTTTGTTGTTTCTGCTGAAAATTCTGATTTTAATTGTACAGATTTTACTATTGTTCCGGTTTTTTTAGCTGTTCTTATTTTTTCTAATAAATCTATTTTTATTTCTGCTGTTATTTGTAAATTTGAAAATTCTGGTTCTATTTTTGAAGTTGAAAATTTTGAATGTGCTATCACATTATTTTCTGTTGCAGAAAATTCTGTTTCTACTTATTTAAACTCTACGGCATCTGTTTCTGTCAATTATGCTACTGTAGTTGCGCAAATTCTGGTTGTGCACATGTTGTTTCTGCCGATTCTGTTCTTTCTACTATTTCTGAAAATTTTGCAGATTTTAGTGTTAATTCTGAAGTTTCTGCAAGTTCTGAAATTATTAAATCTGCTGTGAATTCTGAAGCTTCTGAAAAATTTGTTGCTGTCAAATCTGTTTTTGTTGTTTTAAATTCTGAAAACTCTGCACATTATGGAAATTCTAATTTTGTGCATTCTGGAAGTATGAAGTCTTTTGCACCTAATTCTATTAATATTGTTCCCAAAGGATATGATAATGCTCTTGTGCAAGATTCTTCACATGTTGTAGGTGTTGAAATTAAACTAGCTGAAGAAAAACCAAGACTAGCACCTTCCATACAAGAACCACCCACCTTAGAGCTGAAACCACTGCCAGAAAATTTGAAGTATGCATTTCTGGCGCCAAATGAGAAGATACCGGTCATTATAGCCAAAGATCTGCAACCAGAGCAAGAAGAGAAGTTGCTGAACATCCTAAGGCAGAACATGAAGGCTATAGGCTGGACACTGGCAAACATACCTGGGATTAGCCCCTCTACATGCATGCACAGAATTCAGTTAGAGGAGGGAGTGAAACCAGTGAGGCAACTTCAGAGAAGGCTTAACCCGCTTATCTTGGATGTGGTGAAGAAAGAAGTGAGTAAGTTGCTGGTTACAAGAATCGTTTATCCAATTTCAGACAGCAAGTGGGTGAGCCCAGTGCAAGTGGTTCCAAAGAAGACTAGAATAACAGTGGTGAAGAACTCAAAGAAGGAGTTGGTGCCTACAAGAGTGCAGAACAGCTGGAGAGTCTGCATAGATTACAGGAAGCTGAACCAGGCCACCAGGAAGGACCACTTCCCATTACCCTTCATTGATCAGATGCTGGAGAGATTGGCAGGTCAATCACACTATTGTTTTCTTGATGGGTTTTCTGGTTATTTTCAGATCTACATTGCACCAGAAGATCAGGAGAAGACCACCTTTACATGTACATTTGGCACATTTGCATGCCGGAGGATGCCTTTCGGTCTATGCAATGCCCCAGGTACATTTCAGAGGTGTATGGTGAGTATCTTTTCTGATTTTCTAGAGAATTGCATGGAAGTCTTCATGGATTTTACTGTTTATGGCACTTCATTTGATGCATGCTTGGATAGCCTTGCTAGGGTATTACATAGATGTGTTGAGTCTCACTTTGTTTTGAATTATGAAAAATGTCATTTTATGGTTAGGCAAGGTGTAGTCTTAGGACATATTATTTTTAGTGAGGGTATTGCTATTGATAGGTCCAAGATTGATGTTATTGCTTCTTTACCTTAACACATGTGTGTGGGAAGTGCATTATTTTCTTGGACATGTAGGTTTTTACAGGCAATTTATCCAGGACTTCAACAAAATTCCCCTTCTGCTATCGAAGTTGC
Organism: Pterocarpus macrocarpus; assembly: GCA_031439585.1. Lineage (NCBI taxonomy): Eukaryota > Viridiplantae > Streptophyta > Magnoliopsida > Fabales > Fabaceae > Pterocarpus > Pterocarpus macrocarpus. The sequence goes on from CM062518.1 coordinate 237,953, forward strand.
TGCAGAAGGATGTAGACTTCCAATTTGATGAAGAGTGTAGGATATCTTTTGACTAGTTGAAGCAGCATCTGATTTCTGCCCCTGTTCTTCAACTGCCAAATTGGGAGTACCCATTTGAGCTCATGTGTGACGCATCAAACCTCGCAATTAGTGTTGTCCTTTCCCAAAAGGTTAGGAAGATTCCCCATGTCATAGCATATGCTTCCCGAACCTTAGATTCTACACAAGCTAACTATACCACTACTGAAAAAGAGCTTTTGGTTATCATTTTTGCTTTAGATAAATTTCGTGCTTATTTGTTGGGAACTAAAGTGACTATTTTTTCTAATCATGCAGCATTGAAGTTCCTGTTAAAGAAGCCAGATACGAAGCCTCGACTCATCAGGTGGATGTTGCTGTTGCAGGAGTTCGACATAGAGATCAAGGACAAGAGTGGAGCTAAGAACCTGGTAGCAGACCACTTGAGTAGGATTCCACAGACTTTAGAGCCTCTTCCCATCTGTGAGACCTTTCCAGATGAGCAGCTTTTAGAGCTACAAGGTAAGGACCCATGGTATGCTGACTTGGTTAACTATCTAGTTGCTTCTGAATTGCCTGCTTATTTTAAAAAGTATCAGATAGAGAAACTTAGGAGTGAGGCTAAATATTATGTCTGGGATGATCTTTATTTGTTGCGCATATGTACTGATCAGATTATTAGTTGCTATGTGCATGAACTTGAAATTCCTTCTATTTTGCATTTTTGTCATAATCTTGCTTGTGATGGTCACTTTAGGCCACAATGCACTGCTAGGAAGGTCTTAGATGCCGGTTTTTACTGGCCCACATTGTTTCATGATTGTTACACTTATTGTAAGAATTGTGAACAATGTCAGAAGACAGGTAGTATTTCCCATAGGAATGAGATGCCTCAACAACCATTATTGTTTTGTGAGATATTTGATGTTTAGAGTATTGATTCTATGGGTCCATTTCCTATCTCATTTGGTTTTGTGTATATTTTGCTAGCTATTGATTATGTCTCCAAGTGGGTAGAGGCCAAGGCCACCCGAACTGATGATTCTCATGTTGTTGTAGATTTTGTCAGATCACACATTTTCTGCAGGTTTGGAGTGCCCAGGGCAATCATTAGTGTCAAAGGAGCCATTTCTATAATAGGAACATGGCAAACCTGTTGAAGAAATATGGTGTCACCTACAAGGTCTCAACTCCATACCATCCGCAGACTAATGGACAGGCAGAGATATCAAATAGGGAGTTGAAGCAGATTCTAGAGAAAACAGTCCAGCCAAACAGGAAGGATTGGAGCAAGAAGCTGGAGGATGCATTATGGGCTTACCGCACTGCCTACAAGACTCCTTTGGGGATGTCCCCTTATAGGATTGTCTTTGGTAAGGCATGCCACCTTCCAGTGGAAATTGAGCACAAAGCATATTGGGCAGTCAAGAACTGCAACCTTAATATGAGCCAGTCTGGACTTCACAGGAAGCTCCAACTTCAGGAGTTGGAGGAGATCCAATTGGAAGCCTATGAGAACTCCTGCATGTACAAGGAGAAGACAAAACTCGTCCATGATAAGAAGTTGCTGCAGAAGGAGTTCTCCATTGGCCAGAAAGTGCTTCTTTACAATTCTCGCCTCAAGCTCTTTTCTGGTAAGCTTCATTCTAGGTGGCTTGGTCCTTATTTAGTGACTAAGATTTTTCCATATGGTGCTGTGCAGATTTTGGAGCTTGGGACCGATAAAGCTTTCACAGTGAATGGCCATCGCCTGAAGCCATTTCATGAAGACACACGCTTGGAGACCATTAAGGAGGTTCGCTTGCTAGCAGCCACTTACACTTGATAGGGGAGTTTCTCTTTTCTTTCCCTCACCTCATTTTACTTGCCTCGCATTTCCATTGTGTGTATTACATTGAGGACAATGTAAAGTTGAAGTGTGGGGGATGGTTTTGACATAGGTTGTAGGTTGTGTTGTTTAGTAATTAGTCTTGCATTATAGATTTGTTTCATAGTTGCTTTTACTTCACTTTTGCTATAAAAAAAAAATTTGCTTTGTTTTGCTTTGGTTCTCCATTGTTGAATTGAAAGTTGTTAAGTTAAGGCATTAGGCTTTAAGGAGGATAGGGTTCCAACATGATTTCATCTTCGTCTTCTTGATACGTGTGAGTTGGGTGATTGATCTTGATTTGCCGTGATTGAGTATGTTGAATTTTACCTTTGTCGCTTTTGAGCCTTAATTTGGATGGTTGTGTTTCATGCCATTCTCTTCCTTCTTGTGTGTTTTCCCTCATAGATTTTGTTATTCTAGAACTTGCTTTGATTCTTTTTTGAGGCTACATTTTTCATATGCATTCATAAACATGATAGAGGCATTTATTTCATTTTAGCCACTTGGCCATATAGCCCACCTTGCATTTTGCCCCTTATTTAGCCCCTTTGAGTCTTATTGACCATTCTTTGGTTTCTAGCACATTACAAGCTTTAAGTGAAAAACCATGTTATACCCAACCTTAGGGAATAGGGAGTGCATTGGTTTCATCATTATTGTTGTATTTGGGATCAATCAAGTGTGGGGGTTTGAAAGGATGCAAGGAAAGTTAAAACAAAAAAAAAGAGAAAAAGAAAAAGAAAAAAAATATAATAAAATGGGGAATCTTGATAAAGGGAAAAGAAAGTCCAAAGAGAGTAAGTGTGTTATAGCTTGATTTGTCTAATGACCAATGTCACTACTATTCTCTTAGATTGTATCTTGTCATATCCTTATGTTTTCCTACCTTTACCTTGGCCTCATTACAACCTTGAATAAAGCCCTCTTAATTTGTGTTTGCATATGATTATGAGTAGTGGAGAAGTAGAAGATTAACAAGCTTTTGGTAATGTATTGTCTATTGAGGTGACTTGAGTGAAACACTTTTGCCCATACACTTGAGAGTTGAGAGATTCAAACACCATCTTGTTAACCCTTTCATGCTTGATCTATTTGCATTTTGAAGGATATTGCTTAACTTACATTTTTTAGAGATAGGGTGTTGAATGATTTGATTGTTGGAAACTCTTGATGCCTTATATACTTTTATGATCCTAAGTTTGGCACTTTTGATGATTCATTGGAGAATTTGCTTGTTCATTTTGGGTTATTCCGTGATTTTTAGATTGCATATTTCTATGTCCTTAGTTGAACCTTACATGAGGACATGCAAGAGTTAAGTGTGGGGGAATTTGATCAATTGAATTTTTATACACTTATTTTCCCTCATTTCTAGCTCATTAATTCTCTTTTGGGCCTAATTGTTTTGAATTGGACCATTTTGTGTTGTTTGGATTTTGTTTGGGTTTGTTAAATTTTCCAGTATTAGGCAAATTCTGACACTATTTTGGTTTTTGGGTCATATCTTGTGTTGTAGAGCTCATTTTATTATGATTCTTGATTTGTAGAAAGGATAAGAGATAGACCTACAAGTTGTATGAAGAGGTCAGAGGCCAATTCTAGTGTTAAGGAGCTGAATTTGGGCCTAGAAATGAATTGAAGCAGTGTAGTCATGGATTCTGAGTAGGGTGTGGTATTTAGGCCATATCTTGGTCCATAGACGTCCGATTGAGCCTATTCCAGTGGCATTTTGAAGCTGATATTGAAGGCTACAATTCTTCTTGAGAGTACAAATCCAAACGGAATCGTTTTGATAGCCAAAATGGTAGAAGACGTTACTTACAGAATTAGTTATATTGATTTCATGTTTTTAGTGTAACTTTCTTTCTATAATTCGGATTTTAGCAAATAAGGTGTCTAGATTCAAAGGAGAGAAAGAGGTTTAATGTAGTAATCACAATTTAATATTTTTAGGCAATTTTGATTCTGATTTAGCCAGTTTAGCAAGGGGCCAGAACTCGCAACCAGGAAACGGATTTTGAATAGAGAATTTTCGGTTTTCTTTTTCTTCCTCTCTTCTCTCACGCCCCCCACCTTCACCTTACAATCTGTTTTCCTCCATTCATGGAGGAGTAAACATCTATCTAATCCAAGGATTCAAAGACAGCATTAACAATCCGGAGGGTTGTTGCTTCAAAGTTCATCAATTCGGTTTCTTCTACTCCCTTTTTCCTTGTTTTTGATTCAATTTCGGATTTGAAGATTTTCAATTCGGTATTGTGATTAACTACTTGGTTGTTTGTTTGCTTGTGTAACACCCTAATAGTTCCATTCTATGCTTAAGTGATATTGTGGAATTATTAGTTGTTACCTTTGCTCGCGGAACTAACATTACCTTTTAGAAAATACTTTTCAACGAAAATAGGGATAAATTTTTTTTTGAATAATAACGAGTAAACTGTTTTGAAAACCAAGAGCCATGAGCGCATCGTGAATGTGTAAAACAAACGTCGCTATCTCATTCATACATCACATTTAACATACATAGAAACCATAAGAATAACCACAATCTTAGATAAAGATAACATTTATTCCATAGCCATCACATAGTTAATATAGTAGTAGTCATACACAATGATAACAATGGGTCCGATACCTACTGTCGGCCCTACAAAACAACCTAACGGAATACATGATAAAAGGAAATACATAAGAAATCCCATCCACCCATACATGCCACAAGAAAAACAATAACCCTAACTACAACCAAAAGGGGCTATCTTCATACTCGGCTCCGCATGTAATCAACTCCTCACTCATCTTGCGGGAGGTAGCCATTCCCAAATCCACCAGGAGGAATATCACCACGTCCTCCTCCTCGAGCACGGCCACGCCCACGAGGCACGGCACGAGTACGAATGAACCCATGACGGCAAACTGGGGGTGGTGTGTGACGAGGGGTTGCAGAAGAAGAAGATGAATCGGACAACAGACAGATCACGGACAGGTAGGAAGGCTCAAACGGCTCTGAAGGATCGGAATCCAATGAAACTGTCGACGTCAGATGAGTGTCTGAATGGAATCTCCATCAGTGAGGTACCTCAGAGGATGGAAAGATGGGCGAACGTCATTCATAGTGATGTCCTCAAACGGCTCATGAGGGCGGAAAAACAGACTCATCACAGGTGCACGGGACTGGCGACTATGGAACATGTAGACTCGCATCGCTGCCTGAGCAGTCACCACAGATGCATTCAGCACCGGGTCGAAGTGCCAATGCATCACTGGAAACTCAATGAAAATCACCACCATGCCTAATGCCGGCATCCTCTGAAGACGACACAGAAACGTAGGAGTGAGAAATACTAAATTTCTCAGAAAGATCGTGACTAGACAAACACAGTATCATCGTCACCGTCCTAGCCACTTCGGGTTTAATTATAAAAGCAGTGGACAGATATAAGTTCAATTTTAATGGTTTTGAAAACTTAAACTCCGAAGCAGGTTGCTTTTAAACTTAACATCATAACTACATCATCATAATCTAACATACATACTGAAACATAGAATAAACATTCATAATGCAAATGGACAACATAAGTACATGCAAGGACATGCATCATCATAGACTTAACCGTGGTTATACTTTTGACTCTACTTTCATTTTTAGCACGTGCTTAACATTCTTTACTTTCCTTTGAAATAGACTACTTTTAGACGTGAGCTCATTCCGTGACCGTCGTCACGCAATACTAACCAAATCAGACTAAGCCGATATTGGTTATCTCTAAGTTGGAGGGTCCTCCATGTCACCCTTGCCTCCCTCATAGAGGTTCCTTGAGTCTTTGTGGATCGCCGTCTCTCACTTCCCTTACCGAAGTGATTGAAGGGTCATGTCCCATTAATTCTTTGCTTATCATTATACTTTACATGCATAATACTTCTTTGACTAAACACATGTAATGATATGACTAAGTCCATAATTTTGACAAAAATCCGGCAGAATAATGGCTAGACCGGAGCTTCCCCAAAATGCCAATCATAAACTTTCAACCAACGGTTCATCATATCTATATCATATCGTCACACTCATCATTCAATCATGAGACAAAGCTCAGTCAAAATCATCATTCATCATGCCAGATGGCATCACACATTCATACCCTAAAAGGGTTTATAGTTGTGTTTTTCTTTGCGAAGAATATTATGAGTCATCATGTGATTTCTCATGGTTACCCAGGAGAGAATCACATAGTTAGGATATGTGTTTATGGTCTTTTAGTTACTTAGTTCTCATATGACAGTATTCTTTACTTAAGTACATATCTTATGGAATACTTGTTCAAATTATTTAAGTTAAGTGATTGTTTCCTTTCCTTGAGATAGTGCACTTAGTGATTCCTAGGTTCATGGTATGCTCAGAGGCCCTAATCATACTTCTGTTCCTAAGGAGTTCGAGATCCCTCTAATCCTTGGGTCATGACAATGCATAACCACATCATGAACCCAACAACACCAATGTTCACTAATCCCCAAGGGTGATTTTTAACTTATTCAACTCACAAGGTTTTAAGCTTTCATTAATAACATATCAAGGTTTTACCTTAAACATTATTAAAGTTATCATTCTTTATAAAGTAGTCATAAAGTTTTATTCTTTATGAAAGTAAGTGCCTCTAAAATTAAGCTCTTGTCTTAAAGATTAGATCCTTATGTAATAATGATACAAGTTACTAGCTTTTTAACTAAAAATACTTGTTCTTTATAAAAGTTAACACCTTTGGCATCATTTTGGTTCAAGATCTAAACTTTATGGATTAAGGGCTACAAAACAACACTTTTATGACTTAAAGGTTTTATTCTTGATTAAAGTTTGAAACTTTATGAAAGGTCTTTTCTTTAAGGTTTGATTTCTAAGACATAAAGTAACAAGATATCATTTTATAACTCAAAAAGGCTTGTTATTCTAAAAAGTTTAGACTTTTACGTGTATCTTTGTCTTCAAAATAAAACAAAAGAAGACTTTATGATGGCACTAAAACTTGCGCCACTTTTTGTGCATCAAGAAGCAAACTTTTTAAAGTTTAAAGTTTTTAGAATGTTCATAGTCTTATCAAATCATGAAAACATAATAAGATGAAGCTTTTCTAACCATCAACTCATCATAAAAAAAAGGAACAACTTTAAGTAAGATACCATCAAGAACATTCAAGAAAATATTTTGCCAAAAGTAGAAACTTAAGAACACTTGAAAACCAACAAGAATATATTTTTCTAAAAGTAGAAACTTAAGAACACACGAAGAACAACAAGAACATATTTTGCCAAAAATGGAAACTTTTGCTCTTGAAGAGCATGAAGGATCTTCTCAAGTTTTCACTTAGAGATCTTGGTCACGAAAGAACCAAGCTCCAAGCTTTCTTGAGCAAATAAAATGAAAAAGATGAAGATCACTACCTTTCTTGAAGATGGCGCAAAAACAAGAGAAGAGGAAGAAGAAGATGATAGCTCCTCTTGATGATGATGGTGGCGGTTTTGCAAGAAGGAAGCAGAAGCTCTTGAGATCTTGTGAAAATGGAGGTTGTAGTGTATTGATCTTATCTCCAAAGATCCAAAGATGAGGTCTTTGAAGGGCTAAGTGAGTGGTTTTGGGTGGTAGTGGTGGAGAAAGGAAGAAGAAGATGAAGAAGACGAAGAAGTGTTTAAAGAGAAGTTGGAGGATTTGATTCTAAGAGAGAGAATGGGATGAGTGAAAATGAAAATGGATGAGGAAGGGAGAGAGAGAAAGTGGCATCCTACATTAAAGGGAGGGAGAGTGAGATATTTTGCTTACTTTTGTGTTAATTAGTGATTAAGGGGACAAATGGGATGATGGGGAGACAAAACATGGTCAACTCTTACATAAAGCACTCTTGTCTAATGCTTTATGCTTTAATGACATCACTCTCTACTTTATTGTCTAGTTGACTAAGTTTGAATTTAATCATGTGATTAAGTGCTCATACAACTTAATTAAGGTGATTAAGTAAGGATTAGTGATTAACATACAAGAACACGATTAACAAAAATTAATCTTACGATTAGGCTTAAGTAATCTTAATTAAACTCGATTAAGCTAATTAAGGGCGATTAGTGCTTAATTAAGCTATAAAGGCTCTAACTTGGTTAATTAGAGATTATCTAATCTCGATTAAGCATTCTCTCGACTCTTCTCATCTGAGTCAACCCCTTAATTAAGCTTTAATCTCATAATTTCTCATTAAGTGCCTAATTACTCAAGGTTACTGAGGTAATTTAGCACAACATGAAATTGAGGATGTTACATTTCTCCTCACCTTTAAAAAGAATTTTGCCCTCAAAATTCGTTACCTGTAAACAAATTTGGGTACACATTCTTCATTTCGGCTTCCAGCTCCCATGTATACTCTTCCATATTCCCTTTACCCCAAGCTACCTTGACCAAGGGTACCGTCTTACTCCTCAGCTATTTTGCCCCATGATCCACAATCCAAGATGGTAGTAAATTGAAAGTTAGGTCCTCTCTTAACTGTACACTTTCAAGCTCAAGTAGATGACTAGGATCGGAGTGGTATTTTCTCAATTGAGACACATGGAAGACATCGTGAAGGTTTGACAAATTTGGAGGTAAGGCTATTTGGTAAGCAACTGACCTAACACATTTTAAAATTTGAAAAGGGCCAAGGAAACGAGGGCTTAACTTTTTGACCTTCATAGCTCTACTTATACCAGTCGTAGGAGTGATTTTCAGGAACACATGTTCTCCTTCTTGGAACTCTAGAGGCTTTCTCCTCTTATCCGCATAACTCTTTTGACGGCTTTGGGCTGTAAGGATTCTGTCCCTAATCCTTCTGACTTGCTCTGTGGTTTGCCTCACCAGATCAGGTCCTAATAGGCTTTGCTCACCTGATTCAAATCAACACAGGGGAGATTGGCACTTCTTTCCATACAAAGCTTCATAGGGTGCCATACCAATACTTGTGTGATGGTTATTGTTATAAGCAAACTCAATCAAAGGTAAGTATTTGTCCCAACTTGCTCGGTTGTCCAACATACAAGCTCTCAGCATATCCTTCGAAGTTTGAATAGTCCTTTCTGACTGTCCATCTGTCTGGGGGTGATAAGCTATACTTAGGCAAAGCTTCGTCCCAAATGCCTTTTGCAAGGCTCCCTAGAGCCTAGAGGTAAACCTCGGGTCCCTATCTAAGATTATGGTTGAAGGTACACCATGCAATCTTACTATCTCTTGAACATATAGCTGGGCTAACCTTTCCAAAGGATAAGTAGCTCGAATAGGCAAAAAGTGAGCAGACTTGGTTAATCTGTCAGCAATTACCCATATCGCATTGAAACCAGCTTGCGTTTTGGGTAAACCCATCACAAAGTCCATAGAGATACTTTCCCATTTCCATTCTGGGATCTCCAATGATTACAACATACCAGAGGGCTTTTGGTGCTCAATCTTTACTTTCTACCAGACTAAACATTTGCCTACCAATTCCGCAACATCCTTCTTTAATCTTGGCCACCAGAACATCTTCTTAACATCTTGATACATCTTTGTCACACCAAGGTGTATGGTGAAATGGCTCTTATGAGCCTCCTACAAAATCCTTCTTCGGAGGTCACCACTTGCCGGTGCACATACTGTTCCTTCAAATTTCCATAGTCCATCTGTACCTTGTGCAAAACCCTTCAACTTTCCTTCTTTCACCAATGCTAGGGTTTTCAAGAACTCCTCAACCTCGCCTTGGGCTTGAGCAATTTGACTCTTGAAATCGCTCGTCACCCTAAGCTGATTCACTCTTAAACTATAGGGGGTCAACATAACTCCAAGGTGAAGGTCTCTAAAGCTCCTTACTAGCTCATCCTCCTTGGCCATCATCCATGATGCATGCAAGGATTTTCGACTTAATGCATCAGTGACCACATTGGCCTTCCCAGGATGATAGTTCAACCCAAAATCATAATCCTTCAGAAACTCCATCCATCTCCTTTGCCTCATATTCAACTCCTTTTGATCAAAGAGATACTTCAAACTCTTATGATCAGAGAACACCTCAAACCTCACACCATATAGATAATGCCTCCATATCTTCAGGGCAAACATTACTACTGCTAATTCCAAGTCATGGGTTGGGTAGTTCACTTTGTGAGGCTTCAACTGTCTAGAGGCATAAGCCACCACATTCCTATTCTGCATCAAGACACAACCTAAACCTTTCCTAGAGGCATCACAATAAACCTCAAATGGTCCACTAAGGTCCGGCAAAACTAATACTAGGGTTGAGGTTAACTTACCTTTTAGCTTTTGAAAGCTTTTCTCACAGTCCATTGTCCACACAAATGGGGCATCCTTCCTCGTCAACTTGGTTAAGGGTAAAGATATCTGGGAAAATCCTTTTATAAACCTGTGGTAGTAACCGGCTAAACCCAAGAAACTTTGTATCTCAGTCACTAAGGTTGGCCTCTCCCAATTCATCACAGCCTCAACCTTACTTGGGTCCATAACAATACCCCCTTGTGATACCACATGCCCTAAGAACTTTACTTCCTCCATCCAGAATTCACACTTAGATAACTTTGCATAAAGCTTCTTTTCCCTCAAGATCCTTAACACAACCCTCAAATGTTCTTCATGTTCCTCCTTTGTTTTCGAATAGATGAGAATATCATCTACAAAACAACTACAAACTTGTCCAAATAGGGTCTAAAGATCTTGTTCATATAATCCATGAGAACAGCAGGAGCATTAATCAATCCGATCGACATCACTGTAAACTCATAATGCCCATACCTTGTCCTAAAAGCCATCTTGGGTATATCCTCCTCCTTCACCCTTATCTGGTGAAACCCAAACCTCAGATCAATCTTAAAGAACACAGCTGCATCTCGCAGTTGGTCCATGAGGTCATCTATCCTAGGCAAGGGATACTTGTTTTTTACAGTCACTTTGTTTAATTGCCTATAATCCATACACAACCTCATACTACCATCCTTCTTTTTCACAAATAATACCGGGGCTCCCCAAGGTGAGGCATTAGGTCTTACGAACTTCTTCTCCAATATTTCTTCCAATTGTCCCTTCAACTCTGACAACTCCATTGGGGATATCCTATAGGTGCTATAGAGATTAGCCCAGTACCCGGCACCAACTCTATAGAAAACTCGATTTCCCTCTCCTGGGGGAGCTCGGGTATGTCATCAGGAAACACATCGGGGTATTCCCTGACTATGGGGATCTCATCCAATACTTGCTCGAGTTCCACTTCACTTGCCATAAGAAGAACATATCCTTAATCATCCAACTCACTACTTCCTACCTTAATAGAGTTCAAAAACAAACTAACAGGCTCCATAGGCTTAACAGGTATAGGGGGAAAAACAATAGATTTTTTAGAGCAATTTATCATAGCATGGCTAGCCGAAAGCCAATCCATGCCTAGAATCAAATCCAAACTAGACAAAGGCAAGCAAATCAAATTCGCTACGAAAGACCTACCATCAATTTGGAATCGACAACTCAAGCAACAATGACAAGTCTTAACTGGTTTCCCAGCAGGAGTAGAAACAATTAACATATAAGGCAATTCTGACATAGACTACCCTAATCTATCTACACAATCATGAGAAATAAAGGAGTGTATAGCTCCAGAATCATACAGCACAATTAAGGTCCTACCATTAACCTCACACTTACCTTGGATCAGATCGTCGGACTAAGTGGCCTCCTCAGCATTAAGGGCAAAGACCCTTCCTTGGTGTTGGGGCTTGTTGGTAGGGGACAACAGCTTGACAGTGCAGTCTCTAGCCATATGTCCAGGCTTTCCGCATCGGAAACAAGCATTCTGGCCAACTAAACAAGGGCATCCCCAATGATGTTTGCCACACTTAGGGCAAGCTTAACCATTCGCTGGCTTGGGTGGATTCCCAATAGGCTTTTGGGGTTGCTTTCCTTTGAAACCTCCGCCTTGAAATGGTTTCCTCGGGGGTTGAGGCTTGAACTTCTGCCCTTGCGGTGCCAACTTCTTCTTGTAGGCTTCGGACCTTGCCACAGATAACTTGCGGTTGCAATCCTCCACCAAACGGCACTTGTTAACGAGTGCAGCATAGTCACGGATCTCCATTGGTCCTACAGATGCCAATATCTCCTCACGCAATCCCCCTTCAAACTTCACACATTTCCAGTGCTCATCCGAGTTCCCTTGATAGATCGTCGAGAACTTGTACAACTCCTCAAACTTGGCCGTATACTCAGCAATATTCATGGTCCCTTGACGCAGACTCATGAACTCCAGCTCCTTTGCATTTCTCACGGATGCGGGAAAATACTTCTCATAAAAGTGCATCTTGAAAACCTCCCAAGTGATGTGGGTTTGGGTTCCTCCCAATAGCCTTTTTGTGCCTACCCACCAGAACTCGACATCAGCTTCCAACATATAGGTAGCAAAGGCTACCTTTTGCTTTTCGGTACAGGCCAACACCGTAAAAATCTTCTCAATGGCCTTGATCTACTCATCAGCTCGATCGGGGTTGTACATCCCTCTGAAACTCGGCGCGTTTGCCTTTCGAAACTCAGCAAACTTGAGCTACTCAAGATCTACCTCAGCTCCTCCATTGTGCCCTTCGGGATTCTCCTCATCCCTTTGCTCCATTTGCTCCATCATGCGATGGGCAGCAGCAGCCTGCTCCCTCATGGCAGCAGCCATCTCGCGGAGCATCCCAATGACTTCCTCGGGACCTTCCAGCTCGTTATGGGGCCTACCACATCTTCCTGAAGCCATTAGTTCCTGGTACACAAAATAGAAGACATTGAGTTGATCAGGCTCAACATTTATGTTGAGTGAACCAACAACTAACGACACTCAGAACAAACGATCATGCACATCTAACTCCTACATCTCATCATACAGACGAGACTCAAAGCATAAGTGAACTAACACGTATGCTCCATTCTATGCTTAAGTCATATTGTGGAATTACTAGTTGTTACCTTTACTCGCGGAACTAACATTACCTTTTAGAAATTACTTTTCAACGAAGATAGGGGTAAATTTTTTTTTGAATAATAACGAGTAAACTTTTTTGAAAACCAAGAGCCATGAGCGCATCGTGAATGTGTAAAACAAACGTCGCTATCTCATTCATACATCACATTTAACATACATAGAAACCAGAAGAATAACCACAATCTTAGATAAAGATAACATTCATTCCATAGCCATCACATAGTTAATATAGTAGTAGTCATACACAATGATAATAATGGGTCTGATACCTACTGTCGGGCCAACAAAACAACCTAACGAAATACATGATAAAAGGAAATACATAAGAAATCCCATCCACTCATACATGCCACAAGAAAAATGATAACCCTAGCTACAACCAAAAGGGGCTATCCTTATGCTCGGCTCCGCATGTAATCAATTCTTCACTCATTTGGCGGGAGGTAGCCATTTCCAAATCTACCGGGAGGAATATCACCACGTCCTCCTCCTCGAGCACGGCCACGCCCACGAGGCACAGCACGAGTACAAATGAACCCGCGACCGCGAACTGGGGGTAGTGTGTGACGAGGAGTTGCAGAAGAAGAAGACGAATCGGACAACAGACAGATCACGGACGGGTAGGAGGGCTCAAACGGCTCCGAAGGATCGGAATCCAGCGAAACTGTCGGCGTCAAACGAGTGTCCAAATCAGAATCTCCATCAGTGGGGTATCTCGGAGAATGGAAAGGCGGGTAAACGTCATCCATAGTGATGTCATCAAATGACTCATGAGGGCAGAAAAACGGACTCATCATGAGTGCACGGAACTGGCAGCTATGGAACGTGTAGACTCGTATCGCTGCCTGAGTAGTCAGCACAGATGCATTCAGCACCAGGTCGAAGTGCCAATGCATCACCGAAAACTCAATGAAAATCACTACTATGCCCGACGCTGGCATCCTCTGAAGATGACACGGAAACATAGGAGTGAGAAATACTAAATTTCTCAATAAGATCGAGACTAGACAAACACTGTGTCATCGTCATTGTCATCGTCCAAGCCACTTCGGGTTTAATTATAAAAGCAGCGGAAAGATATAAGTTCAATTTTAATGGTTTTGAAAACTTAAACTCCGAATCGGGTTGCTTTTAAACTTAACATCATAACTACATCATCATAATCTAACATACATACTAAAACATAGAATAAACATTCATAATGCAAATGGACAACATAAGTACATGCAAGGACATGCATCATCATAGACTTAACCATGGTTATACTTTTGACTCTACTTTCATTTTTAGTATGTGCTTAACATTCTTTACTTTCCTTTGAAATAGACTGCTTTTGGACATGAGCTCATTCTGTGACCATCATCACACAGTACTAACCAAATCAGACTAAGCCGATATTGGTTACCTCTAAGTTGGAGGGTCCTCCATATCACCCTTGCCTCCCTCATAGAGGTTCCTTGAGTCTTTGTGGATCACCGTCTCTTACTTCCCTTACCAAAGTGATTGAAGGATCATGTCCCATTGATTCTTTGCTTATCATTATACTTTACATGCATAATACTTCTTTGACTGGACACATGCAATGATATGACTAAGTCCATAATTTTGACGAAAATCCGACAGCATAACGGCTAGACCGAAGCTTCCCCAAAATGCCAATCATAAACTTTCAACCAACGGTTCATCATATCTATATCATATCGTCACACTCATCATTCAATCATGAGACAAAGCTCAATCAAACTCATCATTTATCATGCCGGAGGCATTACACATTCATACCCTAAAGGGGTTTATAGTTGTGTTTTTCTTTGCGAAGAATATTATGAGTCATCATATGATTTCTCGTGGTTACCCAGGAGAGAATCACATAGTTAGGATATGTGTTTGTGGCCTTTTAGTTACTTAGTTCTCGTATGAAAGTATTCTTTACTTAAGTACATGTCTTATGGAACACTTGTTCAAATTATTTAAGTTAAGTGATTATTTCCTTTCCTTGAGATAGTGCACTTAGTGATTCCTAGGTTCATGATATGCTCAGAGGCCCTAATCATACTTCTGTTCCCAAGGAGTTCGAGATCCCTCTAATCCTTAGGTCATGACAATGCCTAACCACATCATGAACCCAACAACACCAATGTTCACTAATCCCCAAGGGTGATTTTTAACTTATTCAACTCACAAGGTTTTAAGCTTTCATTAATAATATATCAAGGTTTTACCTTAAACATTATTAAAGTTATCATTCTTTATAAAGTAGTCATAAAGTTTTATTCTTTATGAAAGTAAGTGCCTCTAAAATTAAGCTCTTGTCTTAAAGATTAGATCCTTATGTATACCGATCATCCATGGTCAATTAAAAATAAACTCTGCTAAATTAATAATCCAAAAGTAAAGTAAAGTTAAACCTTGTATTATGTGACAAACTACCTAGTGTAATATTATGACTTAAGCATAGTATTATATTTGGTAGGGTGTTACAGCCTACATGTTTCTTTTAATTTCTAACATTGTAGCTCATGATCATCACTCAATTTTATTCCCTTTTAATTACTAATATGAAATAATTCATAAAGATTAAAACTCTGTTTGCACATAGGTTTTGATACTTGTTGTAATTGAAATCGCCCACCACCATTATACTCATTAAGTTTATTTTAACTCAAACTTTCAAGAATGTTTAGCTGTTATTTATTTGTTTATTCATTAACATTAGTTTATATAACAACTTCTTAATTTTGTGTTTGTGCTTTTGTGAAATAAATAGATCAAAAATCTAATTGATTAAAACATAAATAGCAATATATTTCTAATAAGGATTAATTGTAGTTTATTCCTCTGTATTATAGGTCATGTGCACTTTACCCCCAACATTTTAAAAATGTGCAACTCGACACCCTGTATTTTCACAATGTGCACTTTGGCCCTAAATAAGTGTATTATACTCCCCAAAATTTTTGGATTATGTGCGAATTGACCCCTGAACTTTCCAAAATGTGCAATCTAACACCCTGCATTTGTGTTTATAATTGATGAAAAAATTGACAGAAGGGGCCAAATTGCATATTGTGAAAATGCAGGGTGTCGAGTTGCATATTTTTAAAATATTAGGGTTAAAGTGCACATGGACTATAATGCAAGGGGGTAAACTGCAATTAACTATTCTAATAATATACAATCATGTATTCACTTATGTATCTAATCTATAATGGCTCATAATTTCTATTTTAAAAAAAATAAAAATCCTAATTAAAAGGATAGCCCCAAGGAAATATAATTGATAAATAGCCATCTATCCAAAAAGTTGTAAAAATAAAGAAAAAAAATAATAGTTAAACAAAATAATTTATAATGAAAATGGTCCCAAATACACTGGAAGACCTTGTGTGGTTGTCATCCAATGTGTTTCATTTTACACTTGAGTTTACAAAGCGTTGTTCTCCTCCCTATCTTGGGTGGGATCGTTGTTGTTTTGGTGACTGCTAGCCTCATTTTCCCTTCTCGTATTCTCCTGATTCATGGTCTTGTAGTTAACAGATCATGCGATTCAATCCCTTAATAGTGGGGTATGGCAAATTGTTATTGCTTCATTCCCATTGTTGAGATTGTTTTGGTTGTTAGCATGATCGGCTATGTTAACACTCAAAATCCTTGTAGTGACCATTCACCAATCATGGAGATGGCGTTCAACCCCATGATGGGTGTTAATATTCTAACATGTCCTTTGTCATCCGATGATGTTCTTGCTTGGTTTGAGCTCTTCTCATATGCACAACCAATGGAGGACTTGTAAGGAACTCCGATGCTCAAGTCAAAACTCTACTGCACTTGAATGCAACTGAAATGGATCAGTTACTTATCTTCTGCTCTAATGAAGCCTCCTTTATTTACATTTGAATTCCTTTTCCAACTGGGATCTCTATCTCTTCCTATTTTCATGGGATTCCTTGATTATGGGTAGGCCTTCAAATGATTGAGGCTTATTAAGAGTAAGAGTTTTTCAGTTTTATTCGAAGAATGCTCCTTCTAGGAGGCCTCGTCTTAGTTTCCTTGGGCTGAGCTCAAAGGCCTAGGAAAATAGTTTAGTCCAACTTGCATGTTATATGTTTTGATGAGAAATACAACCTTTATATGTGATTTAGTTGAATATTTACTATTTCGTTGACCTTTAAAAAACTTAATTAAAAATATGTATAAAAAATTAAGATCAATAAATAAAACTTTTGAAGAAAATTAAAATCAAAATATTATTTTAATATATTTTCATATGTCAAAAAATTATAAAAAAAATATTAAAAGATTACATCATATAATAACCTTTTATGATAAAACAATTTTCCAGAAAATTTCTCTTTTGCTTTGTTGTACTATTAGTCTTTTAGCCCATGATGAAGTCCCTTGATTAGTGTGATAGAGTTTATAGTTAATAATCAAACAAAAAAGAGACTATCACGTTGTGCAAGTAGATAAAATGATCGTAATAAATATTTTTTTAAAAAAAAAAGAAAGATAAAAATACTTTTTGCTTGTAGGTTAGATTTGTTTGATGCCTTTATGAATATAGGAGTTGGAGGGAAACAAATAATTGTTATTCATTTTAACACAATTAATAGGAGCACAAAGTGGGAGAATACAAATATGTTGGTTAGAAGGTTCATGAGTAGAGTTCAAGAAAACAATGGTTAGTGTACGTTGAGGTCCATAAATATACCTTAATACTTCATGTAATCATCAGTGTTAATAAATTAAAATTATGATAGAATAATTGAATAAATAAAACCATTTTGGTGACAACTTAACTAATATCTTGATGTGGCAACATTATGAGAGAGTGGTAGAATACATAACATCATTTGGGTGATAACTTACAGAGATTCTTAGGTAAGAAATTAAGGCATGGTCATGGAGCACTTAGGTGGATTGTGCTCCATCTTTGATAAAGTGACATTTGGATAGGACCCACACATTTATTTAAAATGTCACTTTATCATTAGACGAAGTACAATCCACCTAAGTGCTCTATAACTATGCAATAATTTCTTACATGTCACATTCTTCATTAATAATAGGTTTAATTATTTTGTTAATCTCTATAGTTTCACTCAATTTTCAAGTAAGTCCTAATAGTTTCAAAATTTGTAATTAGGTCCCTATATTGAACAAAAAATTTGTAATCAAGTCATTGAAGCAACTCACTGTCACCAAAGCCATTAAAAACACTAACATGGCATCTCATGTGGCATTAAGAACCTACTTCAATTTTGTGCAAAACTATAGGACTTATAGAATTAAGCTTTTAACTTCTAAAATGCTCGCCTAAATTTATATTTATGTGTTATGAAGAGTAAATATACTCTTATTCTTCATCTTAAACAGTAGGATAACTTTTGTCCCATTCATTTTTTATTTACTAAATTAAAGTATAACCTTTGAAGAATTATTTAATCTTGTACTCTAATCTCCTTTCAAGAATACTAAATATCACCCAAAAGTGTAACTTACATTCCAATACCCACAATTTTCAGTTCGATTATTTGTTAGTAGTGCAGTCTGTTAATATAAAGTTGTAGCTTATGAAACTTGGTCAAACTTGACATTGCTTAGTGCTTATATTCTTTTGTCAATTCTTTATCATCATGATATACCAAACAAGATAGGAAGCAACCATAATTTCACAAATAGACAAGACTTTCTACAATCAACCATAGATTTTTAACTCAAAAGCCAAAATGCTCATAAAAAACATACCAAAATTAACACAATAATTGGGAAATATGCATAAAACTTAAATACCATTAATAAGTTTTACTATGATAATCAATATGCAATTTCTAAAAAACCAGCAACTTTAGAAAATAACTGCTTATTAGTTTACACTTTACACACATCAAAACTACTATTTGAAAATAATATATGCAGAAACATCAACTAATAATTAATAGAATATCTGCCCAAACAAAATATAGAAGATTGGCCATATCGAGAGGCTAGGCTTTCACAAACAGAGTCAAATCATTATTTTTTTTTATCCATGTTCACCACTAGGGGAGGCTCCTCATATAATTAACTAGAATTTTCAAATTGTTTGTTAAAATAAAAAATCTTAACTTGCTCCCTTCACAAAATTTTTTAAACTTATACTACAAAAAAGTTAGCTAAACACCTAAGCCCAATGGGCCCAATTCCCTCCTCCTTTCTTTTTATTTTAGTTAATTAGATGTTTAAATATTATAATAATAGGGGTCTCTTTTATATATATATATATATATGTGTGTGTGTGTGTGTGTGTGTGTATGCATGTATGTATAAAATTATTCAATATTGGCCCCGTTATAAAAAGCCTCTAACTCCGTCTTTTTTCACCACATCATTTAAGGGAGAAGGGTATACTTTTTATCTAATTGAAAATATTTCCTCGGAGAGTAAAAAAAAAATGAAACAGAAGCTCTTCTTGATTTTAACCTGTTTAGGGTTTAGGATTTAAGGTTTAGGGGTTAGGGGTCAGGGTTTAAGTTTAAGGGTTTGGGGTTAGAGGTTTGGGGTTGAGGGTTTAGGGGTTAGGGGTTAGGGTTTAGGGTTTAGGATTTAGGATTTAGAAATTTTCGATTTTTGGTTCAGAAATTTCCGGTTGAGGGCTCAGAGATCGGCGACTGACGATGAATAGTGACGTCGCTTGAAAAATGATTCGATTCTCGGCGCGTCTCCCCCCTGATTTTGGGGTCACAATTTTTTATTTGCGTGCCACAATATTTCGTCCAGGTTACTGTTCATCCCCCAATGTTACTGTTCACCGTAGATCAGTCGTCCGTGTGTTCACGGGTTGTCGGCTGGGGGTTACTGTTCATAGGCATGCATCCAGAGGCAGACAGTGATGTCAGGTGCGCTCGCTTCTCGGGGCACCCTTGCCTGCACGCTTCCCCAGGTGAACAAAATCCACCCCTGCACGCTTCTCGAGCCTAGATCGATGCCCCTTGCCGGCACGCTTCCCGAGATGAACAGTGTCCTCCTTTGCACGCTTCTTGAGGTGAACAAGGCCCCTCTCAAGACGCCTCCCGAGGTGAGCAAAGTGTCCCCTCCTCGTGATGCTTCCCTAGGCGAGATCCATGCCGCTGCCGGCACGCTTCCCAAGATGAACAGTGTCTTCCCTCCCCGATTTTGCACGCTTCTCGAGCCGAAGCAAAGATCCTCGCGCACTTCCCGAGGCGAGATCGATGCCCCCTTGCATGCTTCCCGAGGTGAACAGTCCCCAGGACACGGTTCCCAAGCCGAGATCGATGCCCTCGCCGCAAGATGCTTCCCGAGGTGAACATTGTCCCCTTTGCACGCTTCACGAGGTGAACAGTGCCCCCCTTGCCGACACGCTTCC